>DWNR01002158.1:0-13526 GCA_018250455.1 Polygonus leo | reverse complement strand
ATGTCCATGGGCGGCAGGGATCACTTACCATCAGGTGGACTGCATGCTCGTTTGCTACCTTTACACAATAAAAAAAATAGCATCAAAGTGGATTGCGTGCTCATTTACTAGGTACTTTCTTAATTTTTCACAAATGGAAATGAAAATAAAAACAAGAACTAACTGATTACTGGTCTACGTCATCATCACACAGCGAAAACCACGAGTTTTAGCATGAAATTCTGCATGAAAGCTTTTTGGACGATGTAAACTCAAGGAATGATTTTTTGAAAAGAATATAATAAGAAACCGTTATGCCGTAGGTATGTAGAGATTTTATTGAAGGCAGGATGACGTCCGTTCGTGTCCACTAGTACCAAATACAGACATAAACTTTTAATTTCATAGAAAAATAAACGGCTAATTTATACATATAAATAAATAAGTCGCGTTTGTCTTTTACCGTTGTTGTCTAAAATTATTGTTTATAACTTATATTCGTATTACTTCACAAATCAATATTAACACGATTGTTAAGTCGTAGAATTTTTTATCCACAAATTTTCTCAATTAACTCCACACACCCATATTCACATCATATTAATGAGTTACATGCAATAGTACCTACAACGTATTACGTATCACGACGCAACTAGTTATAATTGTCCCGTACTTAATCAGTTGGATTCATTTCCAGCTGGGACTGACAGTGATCTCACTTTCGTTCCGGGACCATTCTTAGAGCTTTCACACAATTATCGCGGTTTGATCAAGCCAAACAACTTAATCTAGATGTAGTAACGTTAGTTGAATACGCTACTTAAACGACTTGTCTATTATTACAAGATAATTTGGAATGTAACTAGAACACGTACAAATTTAATGCACCAAAAATTTAAAAAAATAAAGAACATCTTTTTGCGTTCAGTTTTTCACCAAATATTTGAAACATGTTATTGCTAAAATTACATAATGTAACAGAATGATAATGTTCTTTTCTAGTCCTGTAACTTTAAATGTTATCTGTAAACGCTCTACTTGACCCCAAAATTACGTTACAGTCATTTTATTGACGTAAATGCATTTAGATGTCCAAAATTTGGAGGAAGGAACGTAGCATTATTATACAATTTACGAATAGACGGCGCACGCGATCATGCGAAAATAATATTGTTGTCGTCATGCTTGCAACATTGCTTAGTTGTTGTCGATTATTTAAAAGGAGACAATGTTGAGTCGCACGCAGGCTCGCCGATGCTTCTCACGGCTGCCGAAGGTCGTAGATAACTCTGGTCTTACAACACGTTTTAAATAATTTGATTTCGTAACATCTGCAGACGCCCTGAAGCGAGTATCTTGTGTGATGAACGCTGATAAAGAAAATATTGATTAGGCAAATTAACCGTGGTAAAATTGGCTATTATGTAATAGTGAAGACATATTAGAATTCGATGTTTCTAAGCGCGGAAACGCAGAAATTTGCAAAAATACATAGGTATGTTGAATTTATACCATAACACTACCCGAAATTACCAACACGGAAAGACGTAAACTATAACAAATACTTCTGAAAACAACTTTTAAAACTACGACACATTCAGACAACATAGTCGTAGACATGCCCATGGTTCGTGAGATGGTTTTTGATGCGATTGCGGAATATGATAACACGATTTTTCTCAGTAATTTTAGCATATAAGCCTTATATTTTTATTATACCTTAAAACATGTTGGTGAATGACAAGCACTTATGCTTTTAGCGCCTATAGAAAAATAATACAGATATTACAAAAATAATAACTTTAAATATGGGTTGCTACTACTTACTATAACTTATCATTTTTGTAGGGTTGTTAGCAATAACTCTATTATAAAGATTAGCGGCTTTACTAATGTATGCTATAAACAAATTTAAAGACGACTTAATTAGAAGGAAACCCTCATTAAAACCTATCTTATTAACTAAAAACGTTCCTTAATGGATTATGTTTCATCAGAATTATAATATTCATCGTCATAATGCAGGGGTCGGTAACCTGGGGCTCTTTGGATGTGAAGCTGTAGCTTTTTAGTCCATACGCATATACATATTACAGGGGCGTAGCTTCCGCCGTAAGATACGGAGGCCCGGGGCTACATTAAACTTGCAAGTTTTCTAAAAAAAAAGTTAACATATTTCGACACGGGGCCTATCTAAGGCATGCTACGCCAATGACGTAGGTATAATTTATTTTATTTTCTACGAAGTTGAAACATTGATTTGGCTTTTTAAAAACTTTGAAATTTTTAAAATTGTAATCTTTAACTCTTCTGACTCAAAAGGTTGCCGACCCCTGACCCAACGTATTTCATGTACTTCGAGTTCCTAAACTAGATTCTATTTAAGCTAATTATAACGCTAAATATCATTGCTCCAGAGATAATTATAATGATAGAAAGTATAATCTCCACATATCGTAATGAAGTAGCTGGAGCTTACGCAAACTACTACATAATGACTAATTGATCTGCGAACACTTAGTCTCGTTTTATAAGCTTCTAAGTAATTCAAACCAGATAAATTAAACACGTATTTCAATATAAAAATAATGTGAGACAGACAAACAGGTTAATTGATAATAATTAATCAATAAACATACAGATTCTTTGGATATATGTAGGTATGTAAGTGCACATTACGCCATATAAAGTTGGATCACAGAAATTGTTCCAAAATGTTGTATATGTATATTTTAACCTACCAAATACAATTTTAAATGTATGGTAATTAGAAAAGTTACTTGTTTGTTTGTCCCACTTTCCCAACATAATTTATTGTCTAATGTAAAGTAATATCAATAATAATACAGACCTGACGAGGATTTTTATTTGTTTTTTGACTGTCAAATAAGCATTTTATTACAGATAATATTTTTACAAAACGTAGGTAGGTACCTATTTTTTTTCAAATACCTTAGAGATCTTTATAAACACAGAATATCTATATGTCATATGTATGTACAAAGTAATCACTTAATATAAAACACACAGCACCTAGTCAATCACAGTCTAACTAAGTTCGTAGAAAGCGTTACTTCACAAGCCGCGAATCTCAAACACAATCCAATTGACGGCGTCGTTACTATGACATTTCCAGCTTCCCAGCGCTCCAGACAAGGCCGGGTTAGATAACTGAGCTTTCACCCGCGGTATATCACGCGGCGAGGCTTCCGCGAGGCGCCTCTGCTGACCCTCCACCTCCGAACTTACGTACTGTGGGACTGGCTTAACTTGTGTCTTTATAGTACTAAACATAGCTTAGTATTTAGGTCTTTCGCTGCTCATGTACAGAAAAACTTTGTGTACACGAACTGAATAGTCTTATACTATTACATTTAATTTGATTAGAATTAGTACTAATCAAATTAAATGTAATAGTATAAGACATACTTCTGTTATTATAGTTACGATGTAAACCCAAACCGAACATCGCGATCACTATTTTCATAAAATGATTCGAATGATCATTTATAAAAATACAAAAATTAATACATCTTTCATTTGACTAAAAACACAACTATTTAACTACTCTACTTTTTAAGGGACTCTAAGTTTTAAATTCTTTAAGACAATGTGTGTTTGATTTCCATTTTATTTGTGAACAGAAGAACTCAGTATGGGGACTTCAACATACCTCAAAATATCGGGGTCAATAGGTAAGAGATGATGTCGTCTTGCAAATGCCAAATAACTAGGTACAGAGCGAAATTAATGCCACCAATTTGAACATGTCGCAACCATCATAGCCCGTTTGCGTTCGTCAATTGGGATCGTTATTTTTTTTAGATGTGTCTAGAGTTCTACTTCTTGTATTTAACTCATTTATATACGTTGTTACTTTTTATAATTCTAAATAAAATCATATAATAAAAATAAGGACTTCTTAAAGGACTTTTTAATATATCTATGTGTATATATATATATGTTTAGTGCTTTCAAATTTCAAAAATTCTAATGTTCAATCAAATCTAATGCAGTGCTCTGTAAATCTATTTCTTGGAGTAGACAACCCTAGGTGCCATCAAAAAACATTTCTATACAAAACGATGTAAGCGTGTGATATGCTTAACATTATGTTCATTGACGTAACTATAATTTTGGTGCATTACGGTTTTGTACTTCTCGGAATTCATTGGTAATGAAACGACCATCACTCCTATTAACCTACTTTGCATGAACTGGTTAAGCACACTGCAAAGTTGTAGCCATTAAGTTATGAATAGGAAAATGCACATAAGTAAAAGGTACCTACCGTCAGGACCCTTGTCGAATATGCAAGGTCCCTTGGGCATTCAAAATATGAAGCACCTTTTTAGCAAGTCAAAATCTGATTTGGTCTCTAATCCTAAACAATACAAAGTCCTGCTCAAGATTTGCTTACAAGACAGGAAAAAATCTTAATAAGTAATCCCATGTCATGATCTTCGGCCACGCTCGTCTCCGAAACTACTAAACCGCTTTGAATTAAATCTTGCAAATATGTGTAGCTTGAGGGAGTCCATTTAATATGAATTTCAACTCGACAGATGGCATTATTATCCAGATTTTTTAAAGGCAGGACTGCATCTGATAAGGCCCACTAGTAAATAAGTTCAAAAGTTTCGCGATATTGTGTGTTCTACGTGTTCTTTACTTTGCTACATGCAGCAAAAGAAAAATCCTCCTATGTTTTAACACTGCTTTTTTAAATTATTGCAACGTTCAAAAGCCACAATTTGACAGATTAAGTATCAGTTATCATAATCACAAGCGAGAATTGTTGCTCTCTCATTTCCTACTTGAATAAATAGTGGAGTATTTTTTGCCCATTGCAGCGTTTGTTTGTTGTTTTACTTCCATTGTAATGGCACGCACTCATGATGTAATTCCTTCCCCATTCCTAACAAAATAACAGTAAAACGTTAAGCACTTACCTTGTTTAGTTGCAGCATTTCACCTGTTTATCACAATTTTAAATCATAATTTGACTGTGTTTATCACAATCTTCCAACATAATTTAATGTGAATGTCATTTTGTTTATTCTTCTATTTCTTCATCATGAAATTTTCCACATTTTCACTGGTACAGAAACGGATAAAGGCTGCTTTTATTAAGAAAAATACACTGTTCTCGAAGGAACTAAAAAAATATTTTAGATGGCAAAAATCGTAATACGGCGCGCATAAACGACGACAGAAGTTAGATCGGTGATAAAATTATTTCCACTTCATTTGCAGACGCACTACAGCCACACCTTTATGTATTAGCAGCAGAGTGAAGATCATCTGAATTGTTGTTTTAAGCCAGCTGTGATGTGATAAAATATAGACGCCCACACGAGGCATTTCAATATAGCCAAGAGGGCTAATAGCGATACGTCACGAAAATTCATTACAGAGGTACATAGTATAGTACTTACATGTATTTTAACTTTATATCGCGAAACTCCCATATCACAAAAAAGGTGACAATTGAAAACAATTGTTCGCAGGAAAAAATAAACTACTAATCCTTCTTATTAGTTCTAGATAAGCCTATTTAAAATATATAATTATAGATACTACACCATATAACAACGTTATTTCTTATAAAAACCTTGAAGATAAGAAACATCCAAAAATTTATACAAATTAAATTAACTACACTGAATTGAATCGGTAAATCACGATAACAAAACAATTTAAGTTTTTTATACCGGTACAATGAGCCATTGGATGATCTAAGATATTCAAATGTTAACGAATTAGCTTAGTTTTAAAGGTATTGTATACTCTATTGTTTAAGAATTAGGTTTCTGAAATGTGGGTACAGGGTTTTGCCGTTTAATACACAGGTACTACACAGAAAACAAAATTGATGCCGCTGTATAGACAAACTTGTCATTGAACATATAAAACATTAACAATTTCATAGGTACTGTTTTAAAACATGTAATGACTTGACAGTTATATACACGATAACTAACTTGATTTTAATTGATCTATATTTAGAAATGAAGGCCAAACATAAACTTAATGATATGAGTGAAAGATAAATCATGAGTTATTTAAATGCGCTGATATTCTTCGGTTTAGTTTGAGGGCAATAGGTTAAACCGAACACGAATCAATGATCTCTACTCGTAGCGAACAGCTGATTGTGTAATATTTGCCAATATATTATTTCTACCCAGTAAAGAACCGAAAGAGAAATATTATACGCATAACTATTAGTAACTTATTCTCACGTTATTATTACTAATCATTTTATGTATCTACTAGCTTTTGCCCCCGGCTTCGCAAGCAGCAAGATACTACTATGTATTTTAATAATAATTCTACTTCTTAGCGTTGTATATCATGATAAAACATACACCTTAAGTTAGACCAAATGTTATACAACTGAGACAACGCACCTAGTGCGATGCGCTTACAGACATACAAACAGAGAGACAAAAAGTTCTAAAAATGGTTGTTTTGGCTTCTATTGCTTTTATAAAGAACCCACGTTCATTTTCTCAAATATCTTCAAAGTACAGACATCCTCCAGTTACAATTTTAATTTATAGGTACAGATATAATATTGATATATTCTTACCGACATGCTGATTTGTCATTGTACCTACCTAATGCTAGCGGTATGTAATGATGTAGATTGCAACCAAAATATACCATAAATTGTGTAAGTAATAAATTTTGCCTTTCAATTCACGTCATTTTGTCTCATTTAATCTTAATTAGTCTCCGATCTCTACCATATTTCATGTAATTACCTCGATTTTAGTTGATTGCTATAAACATTATATTTTATTTGTTAAGCAATTTTAAAACGTGCCTTCTACGTTTTTAACATTGGTGTATATTGTTCAGATATGTTTTTTTTTTCAGTTTATTGTATCGACATCGGAACGTCACCTATGATTAAAATTCTCCAAGTCTTTTGGAAACTAGTTTAAAGTTGATAAACAAATTCCACCGGAACCGACACCAAAGCGAATTAATAAAAACATCGCAAAATGCTGAAAAGCTTGCAACTCTAAAAGCAATTTCCACGTCTATGCTCTATAAGCTAAAAAAAGAAATTAACGTAGAAATAAATCGTAATAAATATAATAAAATTAGTGCGTGTTAGTGTTAGTATGTGCGTTGACTACAGCCTATAGTCGTCGTTAAGTTTATCCCTAAGAATACAACGAACATATACCTATGTATGTAGGTATTGTTTATACTTGCATCAGAGTTTTAAAGATGCCTGGCACGAATTCGTATAAGCTCGTGCACACGTGACAAGATGCTTGAGACCACAGTAAAGTTTTCTTTCATCATCCTCTTGCGAAATAATTTGCACTGTAGCGCTAATAGATGTCATTAGGCATTAAGTTCGCCCTTCGTAGCTTGTTGAGGTGATTAAGTAAAGAAATAAGTACAACTAACTAACAAAGTACATTTTGTTTTATATAATTAAAGTAGCCGATGGAAATACAGTTGTCCAGCTTATATTATTTCATATCCGCCTATTGAACTATATACATAAGGAATTGTCATAGTTAAGAAAACCAATAGGTTGCAAGTGACAACTCCCCACCTCAGAATTTTGGCGAGGAAAAGACATAGCACATATAAAGTGTGGTTATCATATAATTCCATCGGCCTTCACTTCGTTACTGTTACCGTCCCTCAATACGGCTCCGTTCAGCACAAGCTCATTAATTGTCGGAATCAGATAATTATAGTAAACATTAATGTCGACTCAATATCGATAAAATTGCACATACCTACACAAACATATAAGCTATACTAAGCATATAAGACCAAAGCAAGTATCGGCAAAGCATGTTTAACATAAACGTTAACGCCGTAATAAACAATTGCTTAAAAGTAAAAGTTTCTGTGGCGAATCTTTAAGAACATCTATTACCTAAACAACGCACACAGGTTTCTATTCCCCCGGTACCATCAAATGCCAATCTTCTAAAATCGACGAAGGCGGAAGAACAATGGAGTCAAAATGATATGGTGAGTTACCATCGATCACAGATCAACCTGCATCACAATAGAATTGCTTGGCGCTTTCACTGCTGCTCTTTGACACCTATTGATAACCATTTGTCAGATTCATCAAGATAATGAATAAAAATCCCGGTATAGAAATATCGAGTTACATTAATATAATGATGAATCTATGTATATCAGAAGACATCAGAATACAAACGAAGTAAAAAATATTAATTACTGTCCATTCACCTAACAGCTAAAATATGTAGGCAGAAGATTGTATTTACCGATAAGTTCTTGTTTTTACATAGTATTATCGTACTTACTTTATTACTTAGTACTATCGTAATTACGTAATGTAAACACATTCATGTTTTTTAAAAGTTCATATCATAATGTGAACACGTAATAGGTATACCTAGTTGCATATAAATTTTTTCGTGTTAGTGCACTGACATTATGCACGTAACATGTGTTTATTGTAAGCATCGCACAAAATGTTTCTACTCGTTTGCTCTATGGCTTACAATTCGTGTCATTTGAATGGATAATTCAAATTCCTTTAAATACCAAACGTCGTCTAGGATTGCTTAGTCGTTAGCGCAATAATTTAGGTTTAGTGTTCACGATCGATTTTTAAATAGTGCGAAATATTTCTTGAAATTAAATGATGAAAAAATCTTATTTCAATCATAAATCAACATCATCATTTGACATTCACGTGAACTTTGTAAGACAATGTTAGCACCACGTAAATATCATCGATATTAATCACAATATACCACAACTTATAGTTGTTGATTGCAACATGACATCCGTTTTAAACAAGGTAGAAAAATAAGTTATTATACATAAAAATAACAAAGAACGTGTAGGCGCTATTTAAAAATTAGAACCACAGGTAGATAGACTTAGAATAGAACGTAACCTTGATTCCTTTAATATTTAGAAAATACGAGAATTGAAAATTGAAACATCTGGGAAATTAAGTAACATATTGAATTGTAATTACATGTACAGCACCGTAGCTACATACCTACTAACTACTTTTAGAAAATATTCATTCAACGTTTGAAATAATTATATCATAGAATAATATATGACAATCAGCTATGTAGATAACAGGTCATAAGTAAGTAGGCTAAGTGTACTCCAATAAAAATTATATAATTATTTTAATATTTATAATTTAAGCACAATTTTATTTAAGTTATCAAGGACCTGCACTTTAATGTTGATGGTAGGTATGCTAATAACCATAATCAAAAATTATTTACAACTTATTCAAGTAAACATTATGTACAAGTAGGTGAAGGAATGCGGTTATTCAAAACGCTTAGTAATCAACTTGTATGTTTGTAATGCATAATCAAAAATATTTATAACGTAGTATTCGTGTTAATATCCATTAAGTATTTGATCAGGCCATGGCTAAAGGTAACTAGTGTTTGTGTAAACATTTAGGTATTGCGCCAAGGACTACAAGCCCGAGCTCCGAACATCCTCGGTACGTCCTTTCACGATCCAAAGATTGACTTTATACGCAAATGGAAGACGGGCCAATAAAAACAGTTGTAAGTTGTTGTACTCTATATTGGAATATAGGAACGTGAGGGAATAATGTCAAAATATTAATTATATTAAATAGTCATAAGTATCTTCAAAGGACCTGTCATCAAGATATATTAATATTAAGAATATTATATGGAGTACAATAATACAAGAAAATGGGAAATTAATCGTAGGAAACAGTAACGTCAATTTTAGATTAAAAAACGAAAATAGTCGAATAATAAATCAAATAAAAGGAATAAATATAGGTAATACCTGGGTCTATAATAAATATAAATTGCAAATTCAATATATGTGTGCAGATATTTGGTTACCATTTGGTTACACTGGTACTGGATTTACTCGTAAATATAAAGTATAGTATCTCAAAGTAAAAACTGTCTCGACAAAAAAATATCCTGACCCGAGGCTGAGCTAAAATGAGGTAATTATAACTATTATCTAGTTTAGGTTATTTACTCGAGATTTGCGCAATAAATGAATGTTCATAATTTGATAACCATTTTTATACTATTATTATCTTTAGTAGGTCCGGGCAAATTTTATTTAATGGGGGAACCTTTACTTGCACTTGCAACCGCACGCAATTATAATTCGGTTACCAAGGTAGTTACAACCCATTTTACAAGGTTCATTTGCTGACAAGAAACATCCAAAACAATTTTCAGGTTTACTTGACATAATCAGATAGGTAGGTACAATTAAGTAGGTAGTTAGTTCTATGACACATCGAATTTTAAGAAATAGCTATGCATATATACCTAGATAGGTACTCATTTTTTAAGCACACACATGTGCCGTTATTCACATAGTACATAATACGTAATAATATATGATGGATTTACTAACAAATATTATATTCTCACAAGTAAAAGATTTTAACATCGTATAATCGTTATACCTACTTACTGCCGACCCTATTTAGATTGACTTGTGAGTGGAAAGTGCGATAGTTAATAGGGATTTCAATCATTCCAGCTATTTCTAGTCTCATTCTTCTACTGAACATCATCAAGCTCCTATTACCTTGAACTTTGAATGACTGACAATGAGTGAAACGATAATGGGCCACCTTCGACAACCCTTCACTTCACGTAACGATGACACCATTCCGACGCATCCGCTACCGACGCGATTGCGAACCACTCCGCTATTCGATTTAATTAAGAATTCAATAAAAACCTTACATAGATGACTGCTTACATAACGCCTACATTTCTAGGCATAAGTCATTTGCTTCCGCTATAGTAAATGATATCAGCTAATCGGAAGAACTGGACTCGAAGAAATCCATTAATATCATAAGCATCATTTCACTTTCTATGGAAGAAATTCAATTAATAACTTGTGAATATCAATTAAGTAACATTTATATTATTTGTTACTATCTTGTTCTTATTTATTTAAGCAGGAAATAATAATCTAATCTAATATATCCCCGTGTCACTGTGTTTGTTACCGAACTCATCCAAAACCGCTTGATTTTAATAATCTATCCAGGAGTAGGTATTATTTTTATTATTATGTGTAAAACTTTTTTGTTTCATTTTTTTATGATTTGGCATCAAAAATATTTATAACTCTAAATTGTCACCATGTTATCAAGAAACACCATTTTAATCACTATTTTATAAGTTACATGGCAGAACAGCTTTTGCCGGGGTAGCTAGTACCTACCTGTATAAATAGGTAAAATAGGTTATTTACCTGTTTTGCAGATTTTGCCTTAGATTAGGTATATATGTTTCCGGCTGCATTCTTACATATAATAAACAGTAGGAAGTAGATTATTTAATCGGTCTAATCTTAGAAATCACTGAAAAAACATCAAGAAAATATTCATCGTACATTTAATCCAGAATGAAGGAGAGGATATATTTATTCATAATAAATGCATCATTCCTTGGGGAGAAAAATCGGAATCTAGAGATTTTTTTTCGAATTGTGTAGTTTCTGTTGGCCCTACTGGCCTTTACAACTTTACCGTGTATTTTATGGTAAGCCAACAAAGGGCTCAGCCGGGACAGAAGATATAGGCGTGAAGGGAAGGGGTGAAATCATACTTGGGCTAACCGCGTCCATGTGGGTTCATTCCCGTCTTCATTGGGACAGCTGGCTATTGCCAACCCTTTCCAACTAATGGATTGCGTTTTGATCTAAGGGAGGCATCTAGAGAGAAAGACCCGTAATATCTATAGTACTGATTATTTTTAATGTCTGGTAACCCAATACGAACTTTGAACGTACGCTCAATTTTATGTACTTACTTAGTTATACTTAGATACTGAAATATTCGCATAAAGGAACCTGCTTACCTAGTGGTGTTGTTTTTCGCAGGTACTTTCAAGGTCAAAATTATGAAATTTCTATGATAAAAATCGTTTAATTGAACATTTGCTTATTTTTACGGACTATCAGTTTCACCTAAATAAACCCGCAGTAAATCCTTTGATCGAAGTACGTCATTAATGACGAGTTTTTAATAAGTAATTAATGAAGATGAAACATACAGCAAGCTTCCTACTTTTAGATGTGTAACAGGCTGTCACCTATTACACGAGATAAATATTTAAGACCGTAACAGTGTTTCAAAACCACGCAGTTATGTCGAACAGTTGATTCTAGGGATGTAGGTAATTACCGTAATCGATGTACTAACTACCGGTTACAAAAGTCGACAATTTCTATATCCAAAATGAAATAAGTGTCCATAAGTGACATATGGGTAGGTACATGTTTATATTGCCTCGCCATAGTGGGGTAATTATCTACCAACATCAAAGGCACAGCGTTAGATAGGTAAATAACAGGATGTTGCAATATAAAACTGTAGTTCGTAGATATAAGTAGGTCCATTACATAAATACATCTACATCTTCATTAAGTTTTATTAATGCACTAGTTTTAACTTACTGCACACAAATGTTATGTTATGTTATGTTAAAAAATTCAATCCGTGTTCCGAAGAATGAATGAATGAACCTCCTTAAGATTTTCAGACGTCTACCTATGTACATATAACCTTATATTCCTTATGGAAATCTAAGAGTTGTCGTCAATTTACTCTTGGAAATGTACTAAACTTTTTCTGTTATACGCAAGTACATGTAGAAGAAAGTTTTTTTAAGGATATTACAAATGTCCCAACAGGACTGGACTGGTCACTCATTTGTGGCCGTCTATAGCCAGTCTAATTAGATAGACTGGCTATAGACGGCCACAAATGAGTGACCAGTTAACTAAACTAAATTATTCACCACGTATTTAAATAGGAATGGTAGACCCCACAACCAGTTGCAGAGGCAATCTTTACTTTACAGAGGATTATGAGAGTGGCAGTGGGTCCTCTCTAGTCGTTCTTTTACCTATTAATCTATGTTAGGTATAGCAGTTTATATGTAACTATTTACACATTACTGGAAAAATATCAAGTTATATAGAATGTACCAATCTCTCGGATAACTCGGGTAAAATGCATCGTTGTTTTCCTAGTCTATTTCCATCCTTAAGACAAATACCTTTTAAGTCACAGAAACGACAATCAGACTTAAAAACACTTCAACATAAGTATTTCCTATTTGCAAGAGGAGTCTGACTGTGTGAAGTGGGGTCCCTTCACTGCTGGCATACTGATCTAATTAGTACGTGGCCGCCGATGGCGGAAGGGTGTTTGAGGCAACGCACCGGCACTTCCGCGCATTGTGGCGACCGCGGCGCCGTGACACTTGCGACATAACCACACGCCTTTACTCTGAAATATTGTTCCAGAAAAATCTAGTATTGATATTTTTTGTAAAATATTACAAACCTTACAAATATTATCTAACTAGTTTCCGCCCGCGACTTCGCGTGGAATAGTTACTTTGGGCTAACGCTAACTTTAACCCGCGACTTCGTTTATATAGGTAAGTACTGGGTCTGATTACCGTTTACGCAGCACACGCAGCGGAAAATCTCAATAGGAAAAAAATCCTCCGATTTTG
>DWNR01002157.1:0-13528 GCA_018250455.1 Polygonus leo | reverse complement strand
GCTTCACGGAGGATTATGAGGGTGGCGGTGGTACCTCCCCGGTCGAACTACATGAGTTCTACCACCTGGCAAATGTAAATATCAAATTTCTATATATCAGTAAAAACTTGGATCTTAACTAAGATAGATCACAAGCGGCATGGCAGGTACTTGTGCAGCAATGAGTACTAACCATCAGTTGAACTGCACACCCGTTTGCAGCTCTTACGCTTTAAATAAGTTAAAACACTGACGCATATTTATATGTTACACTAGCTGTGCCTAAGTTACTCCTTATTTCATCAGCTATCTGCCAGTGAAAGTCTCGTCAAAATCGGTCTAGCCGTTCCAGAGATTAGCCGGAACAAACAGACAGACAACAATTGTAAAAATGTTGTTTTGGTATATGTACCATGTATACATTACGAGATAGGCAATTCCAATTTTATTTATTTATGTACATAATACAGGAATGGCGCGGATGTCACGTGAAACCGGCGATTGGTCACGGGGACCATAGAAGCAGGGATGAATAATCCGGGGAAGAGTCCCGCCTTTAAATTTAGCTAGAGTAATATAGAAAATTGCTAGAACTAATTTTATAAGAGTTTATACAGTTTTATTGCGTATACGTAATGCATTTTTGAAAAAAGACATTAAATATAATTTTATAACCTTGCCCTAAACTGTTATCTACATACATGCACATTCATTCTTCCACGATTTTATAATCATATATAGTCGATCACATAGTTGACAAAATGCGTAAACTTATATGTAAATAAAATAACTATCAGAGTCTTAACTTCTCTTGCGGAAAAGCAGAGGTAATCCATTCTTAACACTTTGTACCACTTTTGCGTGAGGGTCTATCTCTGGATACCGCAGAGTGGTGGGTGCAGGCTCCACAGAACACACCGACAATACCGCAGCTAGCCCCGCTATAGACTGCATAAGACCCAAACGCTCACCTGCAAATAAGAGAACTCATTGAAATACAAAGAGACCTATAAGTATTATGTCCCTTATAGTAACAATAGAAATTGCTTATGAACATGCACTTCACCTAACTTCAAAATCGTATTTTCCGTCCATGGACATATACTATTAAACTGGAATACCACTGAAGTTACCGAACGGTGATTATCCCAAAGGACTGTAGTCACTCCTTGTACATCAATATATTAATGCGTGAAGCAAAAACTTTGTACCCTTTTTTACGTATATCACGTGGACGGAGGAGTATAAACTTTGGCAAGGTTAAGTTTTATATGGAAACGGAGTTAATTTTAATAATACCACAATTTAGAAATACCTACATTAGATAAATAAAAATTAAAGAAGAACGAAGAAGAAGAAGACATTACACATTCTACCATAAGCTTGACACATATATACATGTTTATGCTTAAAGTCTGTTATCAGTATGAGAAGAAGTTATTATTTGTCACTTAATGTCAATAATAATCATATGTATGATAATGCCATAGTTTGTTTTATCTTTATTAGCTGACTTCAAAAAAGGGGCTTATTTTCGTGAATTATTTTTATGTTCAGTACATTTGTTATGACGGTTAAAGTAATAATACTCTTGAATTTGTTATCAAGTGTAGAAACACTTTATAACAATGTCAAGAGTCTTATTACGGCTCCAATGATACAGCCCTACAATATACGGTAGGATGGATAACAGTCGGTGTAAAAAGATTTCGTTGACAGCTTTAAGTTCGGAAGAAAACAACAATAACTCACCAACACACGCTCGGGGACCAGATCCAAAAGGAAAATAAACTGTGCTTTGCTGAAACTGTTCAGAATCGAAACGTTCTGGTCGAAATTCCTGCGGATTATCAAAATACTGTGGATCATTGTGTAACGCTTGTACAGGAATCATAACGGCTATACCTTTATCAATCGATATATCCAAATCTTTAAAAGTGTACGGTCGTGTGCATTCTCGAATTAAAAATCCTAGAGGAGGAAACAATCTCATTCCTTCGTTAAACGTCCATTGTAAGTAAGTCATTTCTTTTATTGCATCATAACTTAATTTCTTATCGTACTTTGCAAGTACTCTGTCGATTTCTTCCTGAACTTTCTTTTGCACTTCGGGATTATACGCAAGTTGATGTAGCGTAAAACTAGTTGAAGATGACGAAGTCTCAAATCCAGCAGCGAAGAATAAAAATACTTGAGCAGCTATTATAGTATCATTAATTTCTAGCTCTACGATCTCCGGGGTACCGTCTGTTTGTATTTTTTCTAACGACTCTACTGTCATTTTACCTTGCTTTTTACACTCCAACATTGCATCAATAAAGTCGTTTCTTGTAGAGGGTTCATAATTTCTCTGCTCCATAATGCTAAAAACAAGACTTAAAACTTCATCTTCTATGTCGGCGGTTGTTTTCAAATGATTGAAAAATAGTGGAAATGTTTCTTTGAGAACAACCTTAATATGTTTTGTTAGACTAGTCCTGAAAATTTTAGAACCAAGTTGCCGAAATGGAGAATTTTCATCACTAAGCGAATCTGAATTTAGGCCAAACCCACAAGCACCGATGAAATCCGTTGTATAGCACGCCATTAAGTCACGTGCATCGAGTACGCACCCACTGTCGGCGGCGTTAATTACACGATTTTGCAACTTCTCTGCACGTTCCACAATCAGAGGAACCATTGCTTTCAGCTTACCAGTTGTAAAAGCCGGAGATAGGCGGTGTCTCAATAGCCGCCAAATGTCACCATCGGAAAAAAATATATTACGAAAAAGAGGGTCGATGCCGTTGCGCTCGTGTGTTAGCCCACGGTTAAAGAAATAATGAAAGTCGCTCCCGAGGATCACTTTTGCAATATCTGGGTCTCGTATCACAAGCTGAGGTTTAGTATTCTTGAAAAATCCAACAACTTTCTCATTGGGATACTTTTCATATATCTCCACTAAAAAGTTTGTCACACTTATCTTAGAGAATATAATTCGAGCAAAGTTACCGAAAATTGGAATAGGTTCGTCGAACTTTACGCCTCGCTTTTTCCAATAATCAAAATTCTTCTTACTGCAAAAATATGTAACTGTGAGAACGAGCAACGCAATTGCTAAAGTGATCATGTTGTTTACGCCACTACTGATACTTGACTGCGAGAAAGTGAAATCGCCGAACAGTTTACTTGCATCTGTATTATAATAAATGTCAGTGTACTTGCATATCAAGCAAACACTACATTGATAACGTTTCATGTTTTATTACCTTACCTATCTTAAAATGTATATCATACAATATACCTACCTAAATTTCCATGGTTTCTTCTATAATAATTTTATATTTAACCTAAAAATCCTAGCTTAATAACTCAAAAATTACAATGTGCTCGAAATTACGTAATTTTAACTCCTGAAGGATGCAATATTGATAAGTTCCATGCGATTTGTTGTTGGTTCTATAAATTATAACAAGAAAGTTTTTCTAATTGCAAAAATTATAAAATCACTAGTACTAAATAGTGTCACATAATAGGTATATATTACTAACTTAGAAATAGTTCAGTAAGGCAATAGCACTGTCATTCCTATTAAGGTTTGAGTTCGAAAACAAACTTATTAAATCCGTTCAATGTAATGTAACTAGCAAAGAAGGAACACTTGCAGATTTTCACAAACACGTGGAATTTCCTTTTGCAAATGTTCATAGTATTGACAATATGTAATAATAAAGGCAATGTTATAAATAGCCAGTATCTTTTGATGTCATGATCCTTTATATACGTCCAAAAAGATAAAGGCACAGCGCTGAAATTAAAATATCACCTTACAGAGTGAATCAATACTACAATTTTATAGGTGTCTGAAATTATACCAAAGCAGAAGAAAAAAATATATAGTTTAAAAAACAACCGTAACCGATTATGGATAAGTGTACAAAGTTTGAATTAAATCTGTTGGTTAGAAGTTGGTCAAAATCGAGTCCAAATGAGTCAGTTACATACAAACAAACATACATACAAGTGAAGCTAATATAAGCGTGTTAAAAATATTGATATTTAAACGATAAGAATGATTGTCAAGGTAAACATTTATTATTATAGTTGCCAGTTATTATTATGCACTCCACAAACAAAATACTTAAAAAAAATATTAGATCTACAAGCTAACAAAAACAAAAAACAAGAATTTTAAAATTTATAGGACAACTAGCAACTCGTCCCAGCCTTGCAAGGATGGTATAGGTATCTCCTTTTTCACATTTAAATATAAACTACTAGCTTTTACCCGCGGCTTCGCTCGCGTTTTTTTTTAATAAAAAGAATTCTATGTCCTTACTAACACCTCTTAGAATAGGCCAGATGGTAGAACTCGTTTATTTCGATCGGGGAGGCACCACTTCCGCCCTCATAATCCTCCGTGAAGCAATTTTTTACGTGGTTGCCGGCTATACTTATGCACGAGGCGAACATTTTAGTCCTCAGGGGTAGCAACGCATCTGTGATCAAACTTAGGTATGATTAAATTGTGCTTGGGATGATTACTGATGTCCATGGGCAGCAGAGACCACTTACCATCTGCTCTATACGATAAAGAATATGTGTACTAAGTTTTATAATAATTGGTTGAGTAGTTTTGGTGTCATACTGTAACAAACAAATTAAAAACATTTGTTTGTTGATTTGTTGAATGATAAGATGGCTTTCAAAACGTTTAATATTAAATGCAGAAGATCAACGACCTTGAAATAGAGGTCCTTTAACACCTAAAAATAACTATTACTTATAAACGTTAACTATATGCCAGGTGGTATAACTCAAGTAAATTGACTGGGGAGGTACCACTGCTACCTTCATTATCCTCTATGAAGGAATTCTTGTGTTTCGGTCTGAACAGGCGTAGTTGCCGTCTATACTTATACACAAGGCAAACATCTTAGTCCTCAAGGGGTAGTAACGCATCTGAATGATTCAATCCTATTTGGGTGTGATTACTTATGTAAAATGAGCAGCAGAGTCCACTTACCACCAGGTGGGCTGCATGCTCGTTTACCTGGATGTGATAAACATAAAAATAAATAAAACATAAAACTAAAATGCAAAAAAATTATTAATTATTTTTCACATTTTAGTTCATCTTGAAGTTGATTCTATTTTTAGTTAAAAAAATATTTGTCTATTTTTAGCGGTAGACTCAAAACTGAGGAGTTGTGACTTTAAACTTGTCATGTAGTTTCTGCTTAGTACTCACAACACTACTATCACAGTGGCAAATATCACAGAGTTACAGTTTTGACAGGCAGTACCCATGCATCATCAGAACTTAGCTTTTCAAAATAATATCCAATTCTTTTGTTTTTTGATTGTGAAATTTAGGATATGTTATTTACTACGCATTTCAGAGGAGTATTGAGTACGCAATATTGAGGAGTTTGCTGAGGTATCTTCAAGGTTCCAGGTCAAATAAGCATGAGAAACTTTTGTAGCCACTATAAGAAACCCACAGCAGAAGAATTATCTTAGTTCATGAGCAACAGCAATCAGGTTCATGAACAACAAATTTATGTGGGAATATTGTAAATTACCTGTTGAAAGTCAAGGAATTACCTGGTATATCTTCATAGTCCAAGGTCAAATAATTATGAAAAAAATGGGACCACATCTGTATCAAGACCTACCTAACTAAAAAGAATCATCAAAATCCATCCATAATTGGCGGAGTAATCGGGTAACGAACATACAAAAAAAACATACAGACAAATTGATATCCTTCTCTTTTTAAAATCTGTTAAAAATTACAGTTAACTTAATATATTAACCCGCTTTAAAGGAAAAATGTAGTACCACAATACAACTTTCTATTGCAAATTCGGACGTATTGAAAATGTTGTAAAATCTTTTTTTTTCATCATCGGAGTCGAAATGTCAAAAATTCTAATACAAATATTATTTTACTCCTTATCCAGTGCCCAAATATATAGTTTCATGCTTTTATCTTTGAAGATGATAAAACTTCATACAAATTTTCATCCCTTACTTCAACCCCTTAATCTTATTTTTGGCGATTTAAACTACCCTATGTTCTTTTCTAAGGTTCACTCTATTTGTGTACCAAAATTTCATTACTTTCATCATTCAATAGTTTTGGCGTGAAACTGTAAAGGAGTAGTTAATATTAGTATTATTAAATATATTTAAATTAAACAAGATGCACAAAATTACCAACTTCATAAAAAACTATAAAGCTAACATTACCAAGTTTCTCAAGACTCCTCAACACTATACTAAACCCATAGCACATATAGCAAAAAGAATCATCAGAATTCGTTCATAAGGTTGATTAATATTTAAGTTCTGTTGCCAGGGTTATACAGTATTCACAATGATATAAATTCTAGGAGATAAAAAATAATGTCAGATTAGTTTTTCTTGATGTTACCTTCAATAGACGCTGGTCGTAAATGGTTTTATACAGTACAAAGTATAAAGGACTGAATAATATATAACTTAATATATTTGCTGTTCTTAAAAAAAATATTCTTTAATTTCCATGAAGTTTCAATTAACATATTTAACAAATTTTTTATATGAATATCGCTAGAAATATAAATCATGCAAATAATTAAGCACTTAATTATTCTTATCTCAATGCCATCTGCATAACATACTTAATACTTCTTACAAACCATTTGGTTATACAAATGTAAAGTGTTACTGTGTTATATCATCCTTAGTGCTCTTATGCGTTATATGTGTGCTAGTTCATAAAACTCATGTATTATGATTCGGACAACTCTTGAGATTTAGGTCTGGTACGATAGCTGGTTATAAATATATATCTCTATATTTATTACCATACTCCTCCGAAACGGCCTGATTGATTTTTATGAAATTTTACATGCATATTCAGTAAGTCTGTATCGGCTACTATCTTTCATCTCATAAATTTTTCATACCCTTGTATGAAAAATAAGACATCGACAAATTTTATTTTTTCCATTTTTTATAATTAAAAAATACATACAACCCTGAATTTTCACCCTTGTCACCATCAACCGTTTTTTTATATATTTTTTTATGGCAAAACATTTGCTGTTTCAGCTAGTATATCTATACAAACTTTGAAGGGCCCAACATTCTTGAAATAAGATGCCTTGTAACGAATTATTGGGAACGAGATAAATAGCAAGGTGATTTCAATAAGAGGCTGACTTCACCAACATATAAACTCGACCACTGGCCCAAACATGATATCCACAAATGACACTTTTTCTTCATCTGAAAAACTTACATCAATTCGTACAGTTAGCTAATCGTACCAGTAGTTTTTCAGCCTCATATTATTGACTACACCCAAGTCACAAGACATAATGCTACTAGTATACAAAATTTACCTATGGTAACACAGTTAAATAATAGTAAGCAAACTTATTTTAATCAAACAGTCAAGGGTGGCATCACCGTATACAAGGCAACCTTTATTCAATTAGTGTAGCAACATGCCTGTGGTCATACTCAAGTACAATCCAATCATACTTGAGGTCGATTACAAAGTCTATGGGCAACAGAGACCACTTACAATAAGGTGAACTGCATTCCCATTTGTACTCTTATTAATCATAGCATATTACATAACATTCCAACAGTGTAGACTGCCTTTATAACCTATGTATACACATTTTTTTTATTAAAAATAATACTTGGCAGGCAAAACAGATTTTGAGTTTGTTATGAATCATCTATCTATACATATAATAAAGCTAAAGAGGGTCGAAAATCTGTACATGGAATATATTCGAAAAAAAGTTGGCTGGAGATACTTAGAATCGATAACAGAACACGTTCCAACAGTTTTTAGAATTTTTGTCTGATGGTCTGTTTGTCTGTTTATTTAACCACGCATCACGTAAAAACGGCTTAACGGATTTTGATGTAAACTTGACTAATCTATCGAAAAGACCCCCGGCCATATTTTAGGCCATAAAATTTCAACCCCTAAAAGGAGGGGTAGCGGGCGGAGCCGCGGGCACGGCTAGTAATCTAATATATCACAATATGTTACCTGCAATATCTGTAGGTTATTTTTACCGGTGCAAACAATGTTATCATAAAAATTGAATAGTTTTTAGCATTTTTTTTAAATTTGTGCGTGACCATGCTTGTGTAATAAGTTTTAATTTCAAAAATTGAGTGTGATAATAATATTTTGTTGCTAAATGAGTATTTAAAACATGCTATAATATATAGTGTTAAAGAATTTTACGTTTTATACTTACTTCGATATTACTTACTCAATTCGCGCGAATTTCACAACTTTGTCATATATTTTTTAATTTAAACTAGATGACCCAACAAACTCTGCAACTGTAAATTTTAATGTTTTACCCCTTTTCAACCTCGTTAGGTGACGTGTTTTAATAAAATACGAAACACGTCTTCCATTAATTCTGTTAAAGAATGTTTATGCAAAATTTGAAGTAGATTGGAAGGAATCACGTTGTCACTTATAAACTTTGCCACCGTTTTTACCCCCTTGGGATAGAATTTCGGAAAATTCTTCCCTATCGGATGCCTACGTTAAAACAACACGGCTTTCAAGTTTCAGGTCTCTACGATCAGCAGTTAGGCTGTGCGTTGATCCGTCATTCAGGACAAAGCATTTTATATGTATAGAAGATAAATAGCGAGACCGTAAGAAACAAACAAACTGAAATTCGCATTTATAATATCAGTTAGAACTTAATATATTTTTTGAAATTTGGCACCATCTATAATGTTAAATGCATATTTGGTGTAATAAAATTTGAACATACCTAGTTTTCTATTCTGTCAGAAAACTTGGAACAAGCCCAAGGGCTCAGGCTAAATGTGGCCTTTAAAATGCAGACCTTTTCTTTGTGCCGAATAAAGGAGCTTAAATATGGATCTAAAGACAATTTTACAAGAATTTGCTGTAAAACATTTTTATGATTTCTAATATATCTTTAAGTACCCTCCCGCGTGGCTTTAGACTCTAAAATAATCCGTTCATATAAAATGGTATGTTTTCTCCTATTACCTCCAAGTAGCTCTTTCTGTTAATTCTTTGAATATAGATTCAAATCCATGTGGGATTCAAACAATTTAATTGTCCCAACACTGGCGTAACTAGACCATGTAAGTATTGCGGGAGATTTAGGAAACATGGTGGAAAGGAAAACGAGATTTTTATAACTGACTGTTGACTTAAGGCGGTCACATCGCGATCACAGTTTTTATCTAAACTATTGCCCACGATAGGGCATAAATAGTATCGTGAAATGAAAAACTACTCTTTACTAACATTTGTACATTCCACGCGGAATCGGTTAAAACCCGCTAATTAAGTAATTATGAAGACTTGGTTTGTAATGAACCTTAGTACACATTTTTACTTTCTATTTTTAGAAACGTTTTGAATTTACTACACAGTCATAGCATCTAGAACGGGTCACATGACTTTATGCCTGCTTCGTACAACTTGTATAGCTCCACCGGGGAGGTACCACAGCCACCCTAATAATCTTCGTAGCATCTCTTGCGTTTCGGTTTTGCAGAGGCATGGTTGCCCGCTATACACGTATTGGGAAGTTCTTAGTCCTCCGGGTAGCAACGTATTTGTAGCCAATTTCAGATAAGATTAAATCGTACCTGGGGATGATAATAAATGTCCATGGATGGTAGTGATCACTTATCATTAGGTGGACTACATGCTCGTTGCTACGTGAATATAGAATATAGGTTTATTGCCGAAATCAAACTTCAAACATCATAGTACGAGTACGTATATGAGTTATATGATCAACTTTACAATTTACTTACTGAATCCATTTTGCAGTACATATTTTACAATCGAAATAGAAAGAAACCTTCACAATTCTATCGTCCAGAATACTTATTTATAATCAAGGTAAATAATATCATTAAGTTCGGATCTTGCCGTTGCGTGGCCTTTAGAATTCGGAACGAGGCAACGCAAGCCAGAATTAATGTAAAATATTATCGCGATACTGTAGCATAATTATTCAAAACCAATTACAAATACAAACCCTACGTCGACGGAATAAGGGTTGTTTTAACAAAGCATCGTAATAATTTACGGGCACGAGAAAAGCCAAACAAAATTTAGAAGCGCCTGTAAATGTTAGTACATAATGTTGTGTAAATTATTTATGTAATTGTTACTTGTATTGTGTTTTGAAATAAATTATTATTTATAAGTGGTAGTTGAGCGATAAATAATCATGGTATGCGTAATGTATGTTTCTGTAATTGGAAATACGAATGGTTTCAATCAAACGTGTTTAAATTTTAAATTGTAATTCATTCAAATTAAATGACTTTGTTATCTATAAAATGACAAAGCCATGACAGCTTACAGAAAAATACATTACGCTTCAGTGTTATAGGTGGTATTAAAGCCTTACTGCATCAAGAGAAGCGAGAAGAGAAAAAGAAATACAAAGCGAAAGATAAGATAATAAAGAAAGATAAGATAGAAAAAGAAATGCTAAATATAGGGCTCACCGAAGTGGACTCACCAAAGTCTGAGCGGCTGTCTGGTGCTGCAAAAACAGGCCTTAGTCAGTTAAGCCGGTTAAGTAAACAGCAATGTTAATAATAATAACATTACTCATGTTAAGTTACTTAACAAAGATAAGATAGATTCAGATTAAGCAAGTGAGTTATCTATTGTAAGCTTAGTTTAGAAGAGCCCTTATTACCTCCACTTAGAACCTTTGACCCTTCAAAATCGATTTCTTTGTTCTCAAAATTATCCCAAAGAAAACAAACATAGATCTAAAACAGATACAAGAATTGATACTGTGCAAATAAAAATATTAAGTAGCCACGAAATACGAGTAGGAGTCGTTTTTACTGCCACAGACAAAAAGCATAGCACAGATAATTTAAGTCTTAATAAAGAAATACATTGAGATTAATTATAATTAAAAGTAGTGTTGTAAGTGTAAGTTGGATTCTGTAATATTCGCTTTTGAGGAGAACAATAGTACGTTATAAATGTACATAAATGTTTTTCTTGTTAGAACCTTCATGAGTAAGACTTATTTCTTTAATACAACCAATGTAGAAATAGTTTAACCAAGTCTGTTAACCTTGTTTGAGTTGAGTGTTCCTAATCGACTGGAGGTAGAACTCGTGTCGTTCGACGAGGTATCTGCAGTACAGTACCCTCATCATCTTCCATGAAGCAATTTTTGTGTTTTCGTTTTGAGAGGCGTGGTTGCCGCCGGCTATTTTTTATTGTTTAAAGATGCAACCGACTATCACTCCACCAAATGGTAAGTGGTCACTGTCGCTCATGGACATTAACAATCATCCTCAAAAACGATTTGATCGTATTTGAGGTTGAACACAGATGTGTTGCTACCCCTGAGAATTAAGATGTTCGCATGGTGTGTAAGTATAGTCGGTAACCACGTCTCTTTGAACCGAAACACAAGAATTGCTTCGCTGAGGATAATAGGACGGCGGTGGAACCTCTCCGCTCGAACCACATGAGTTCTACAATCTAACTGTCATTCTTCTGACCACTCTCCAATTAGATGGGCATAAAGCCATCTTTCTGCACAATGTTCAGCAAATAGCGACTCCACTTTTTCCCTTGTTAGCCAGTGAACAGAATACTCACGACAAAACAAAACTCGCGACGGTCGCGGGTGTATAAGTTGACAGTCGTTGCATGCCCTGAGCATAATCCGCGTGAATTCTCCGCTATTTTTAAAGCAGCTATCCTGCCAGTTACAGTTTTCCAGCGATTTCCTAACGCATTTCCTTTCTTTATAATATTTATTATTTTTGAATACCATTAAAACTATGATTATTTTAGTTTTTAACATGAAAAAGAGCAACACTGATAGGCTAGGGGTTTCGAATTCAACTTTTAACGTAGAGTACCTTTAATTTTTAGGGTTCCGTACCTAAAAGGTAAAGATGAGACCCTATTACTAAGCCTCCGCTGTCTGTCTGTCTGTCACCAGGCTGTATCTCATAAACTGTGATAGCTAGAAAGCAAAATTTTCACAAATCATGTCTTTCCATTGCCTCTATAACAACACATACTAAAAATAAAAAAATGAAAATATTAAGGGGGGTCCCCATACAACAATCTTGATTTTTTTGCCTTTTTTATAGATAATGGTACGGAACCCGTTGTGTGCGAGTCCGACTCGCACTTGGCCGGATTTTTTTTTTAAATTATATGTATTTAAATTATAACTTGTTTTTTGAAGCCTAATACATTGTACTAAAACTCAGGGGTGTATGAAGTTTATTTATTCGCACTTGGCCAGCACGCTCGACTTTGGCCTAAATCCCTCTCATGTCTAGCATTGGAATAATGACAAAAAAAAAACAAAATATTACCTAGCCAACATTATTTGTGTAAATAAAGCATTTAAGTGTTTCTTTCTTGTCTTCAAAGTATTTCAAAATTGACACAAACAATACTGCAGTATCAACGATACTATATTTCTAGATTCTTTGCTTGAAATGATAAGTGCGAACATTCAACGCAAATCCGCTGGGAGTTCTTAGCGTAGCGATCTGCAGAAGCTGTAGAGTTACGAACGACAGTAAATATTCTTCTAGGATTTTGTAGAGGTTGGTCTACCTCATGGTTAGTGGTCACTACCGCCCATGGACATTAGTAATCGCACCTGAAGTTGATCACAGATACGTTGCTACCCCTGAGAATAAGGATCTTCGCCTCATGTATAAGTGTAGCCGGTACCCACGTCTCTCTAAACCGAAACACAAGACATAGAACTTGTTTACCACCTGGTAAATTTATATATTTATACTTTTAATCAACAAATTTTGAAATTTAAGCACACAAAATCGCAGGCGAAAGTTTGTAAAATAAAATGCATTATAAATATAACGCTCGTTGAGAATACACAAAAAGAATTTATTAACTACATATAAAAAGAGGCCCGCTTGTAATTAAACCGTGACGTGGGCATTACCAATTCAAATCAGTGTACCTATTATTAGAAGCACTTTTACTAAAATAACTCCATTGTGTCCATTTAAATAAAACCTATTTAAAGAAACTAATGGTTAGCTTGTGCTCGAAATTCGAGAATAATAAAAACAAATCCAAAAAATGAAGACTGAAATAAAGATCATCGTTTTTTGGTACATTTTATTTTAATAAACAAACTGTAGGTGTATATAGCAATAATGATGATTATTGTTAACATTGAGTAACAGATTAAGTGACAGTCTCATGTCAAGTTAGATAGACGCATAAACGTGTGTGTGTAGTGTGTTATGTTTATTACTTGCCTCTTGCCCCTACAGTAATATATGAAACGTAGCCCTCTCTCTTCCTATCTTCACTAATTATTATTAAATAATATTTATCTCTCAACTTCCGTTCTCCTCGCCCGATCACATTTTTCGCAACGCTCTCATCATGCATTCACAAGCTTACTCCCCAATTTTAGCGTACGTAAAGAAGTTTTAGCCGTGATAGCCTAGTGGTTGCGAATCCGACCTTTCACACGGGGGTCCAGGTTCGAATCCC
>DWNR01002156.1:0-13529 GCA_018250455.1 Polygonus leo | reverse complement strand
AAATATGACAGGTGGTAACCTAATGGAAGAAAGTAATTTTTTGTTATCACACGATTTAGGAAAAGGGGGGGGGGGGGGATTTAGTAGGGGCAGGTGGATGTTATGACGGACGGTACATCGAACGGAAGGATAGACGGACAAATTATTAGTAGAGTTGCCGCAGTGGGTAGTATACCCTAATAGGGTACAGTACAGTATGTATCGACACCCACGCCACGACGGTGCGATGGTTGTTGTTTACGACTAACGATGGTTGATGTTGTTTACGTTAAGTCTTAGTAGATTGGTCTCGTTGGATACGGAACCTTAATTAAAAATAAACAGTACCAATAGTCACGCAAAGCTAAAGAAATCCTAATATGAGGCTACGAATGTAAAACGCGTTATAATCCCGGCATAACGCCTCACTTAACGCCACCACGATGTTTGTTGTTTTGTAACGATCGTCGATTATCATTCCATTTCAGCAAATTATTATCATTCCATTTCAGCAAAAACAACAAAGATATTTATGTTTAGGAAATTTGTGGAGTTTACCTCGTCAATAGGGACTTATCATATTTGTTGTATGAGTCAAACAAAAACGTCCGTAAAATGTTATTTGAAATTTGACACTTTGAAATTTTACAAATAAAAAAAAGGTTAATATAATAAAAAGTAGCCTTGATACAACAACATTTAGTACGAACGTATGGATGGAATGACTAACGCAAGCATAAACATTGTGGAGTAACGTGTTAGTAAAATATATTTTTAGGTATGGAGCCCTAAAATAAACATATACAGTACATGCACGGTACGGCTTCTCCTAATATAAGGCTATGAATGTATAACGCGTTATTATCCCGGCATAACGCCTCACTTCATGCCACTACGATGTTTGTTGTTTTGCAACGATTGACAACTTTATCATTCCATTTCAGCAAAAACAACAATGATATTTATGTTTAGGAATCTAGTGGAGTTTACCTTTTCGACTTATCATATTTGTTGTATCAGTCAAACATAAATGCTCGTAAAATATTATTTGTAATATGTCGACACTTTGAAGTCTTACAAAGTGGGTAATAGTAGGTATACGTGCGCATAATAATAAGAAGTTAAAATAAAACAAAGAACCTTTAGTACAACAACATTTACCACGAACATATAGATTAAATGACTAACGCAAGCATAAACAAACGTGGAGCAACGTATTAGTAAAATATGTCTTCGGGTATGGAGCCCTCATATAAACATATACAGTACGTATCGTTGTACGGTACAGGGACTCCTAATATAAGGCTATGAATGTATAACGCGTTATAATCCCGGCATAACGCCTCACTTCACGCCACCACGATGTTTGTTGTTTTGCAACGATCGACAACTTTATTCCATTTCAGCAAAAACAACAATGATATTTATGTTTCCGACATTTTGGGAGTTTACCTCTTCAAGCAGGCTTATTATTGCGTGGGTCGATCAAGAAATTATTGTAGTGTTACTTGCACGTATCCTATATTTATTTTTAATTTTGACCATTAAATATTGATTACAGCAAAACAACCATGAAATAGTATCTTATATTTATTTTCGATTATGAACAATAATAAAGTGAGTATAGTAAACAACAAAATCATTAGACTTGAATCTTGTTTCTCCAGTGTAAACTGAAACAAGATTCTCCGGAATCTTGTTTTAGTTTACACTTACATTTCGATTCCGGACTCCAAAGTAGTGTAACACTATAGGTACGTTGGGAATTTGAAGAAATTGTACGTATCATTTAGTCTACTCTTACTTAATTTGTTCCTGTCTATGTAGATAAACAATTTAAAGTATTTTAAAAATACAATAACAATTACTTGTAGTTGTATGTTTTAATTTTTTTTTATTAAAGTTCAATAATTTAAATAATATCTTAATATCCATGTCAATAATCTCATACAATGAATTGTTTAGTAGTACCAAATAATCATTCAAGTTGGCTTATATTGACACAGTGCTTCTCAACTAAACAAGGCCGCTCCGCCACTTGTGTTTATCAAAAAGCATTTCTCGAGCGTTCATAGAATGCTTTACGCCGCGTACACGAGGTATTAAAAGCCACGTACAGTCGTACAACTCATCACTCCTCGTTATGTTTTTTCATGTATCAGAACAGGCCGTTAACCAGAAAGAACTCATGTAGTTTAACCGGGGAGGTACCACCGCCACCCTCATAATACTCTGTGAAGTAATTCTTATGTTTCGGTTTGGGGGCGCGTGGTTGCCGACTATCTACCGATTTGTGGGCCATTTCAGGTACGACTCAGTACCATGGGCGGCGGAGAACATTTACCATCAGGAGGACTATATGCTCGGTTGCTATCTTTAAAAGATAAAGCATCATCATCATTACTAATAACAATAGTCTCACTGCTGGGCACTGGTCTTCTTACGATCCACGTTCTACAATGAGAAGGATTTAGACCACAGTTCGCCTCGCTACCGTAGTACGAATACTTTACACAGCCTTGTTTTTTTTGGAATCAATTGGGTATGCAACTTTCTTCACGACATTATTCTTCACCGAAAAACTAGTGGTAATTGAATTTTAATAGGCAAATAGTTTTGGATTGGACCCCGGTGTTCAATATAATGCGTTCGGCAGGCTTGTGTGAAAGACGTGTTGACGTCTTTTTTAGCGTTAGGGGATCGCTCACGCTAGAGAACGCTAGTGGGTTAACAGCCTAAAATAGAACAAGAGGTACCTACCAGGAGAGGAAGACAGACAACCAATATGTTAGCCCCTAAGGGCTAAGCTGAAACATCTCATACATTAGTAAGGTGCCAAAACAGACAATGTGAAACCAGAACATATCATACCCAGAATGTTATAATTAATTACATAGAGTATATAATATTTATAGAGAGATTGTTATATCTGTATTAATTTTACATTACAGGCCTACGGTACC
This sequence comes from Polygonus leo, assembly GCA_018250455.1. Lineage (NCBI taxonomy): Eukaryota > Metazoa > Arthropoda > Insecta > Lepidoptera > Hesperiidae > Polygonus > Polygonus leo. The sequence goes on along the minus strand of DWNR01002156.1, from coordinate 10,587 downwards.
TATGTACAAGAGTTCAAAATGTGATAGTTACCTCCAGTTATAGATGTGTCTGTCTTGCTTATAGTTATACTACATGAAAGAAAGAGAAAATAAATATATCGGGGAAAAAATATCTCGCAGTAGTAAAACCAAAGATTGTAGTAAGAAAAAGTAGACATACAATTAACATAACATGTTTGTAATTAAAAAAATATAACACTTAATACTGGTCAGAGTGAAAAGTGCATTTTAACAAATTTCAAAATTATAAGAGATTTTAAGAAAATACTTGATGCTTTTAGTAGCGATATATTTAATTCGCCAAGCGTATCATTTCGGTATTTCTGACGGATGACAAGCCCTTTACATTAGCACTAAACTTGTACGTTTACTCTATCATAAAGAGGTAATTTTACGGTACTTTGTGATATGATAATGTAGTATCATTTGCTTTTATCATGCTGAGTTAAATGTTATCGTAAAACATAAAATATTTAGTTAATTATTTTTCAATGAGGGCATTTACTGATGATGAGAAGTAATCATATATCAGAAAAGGCCCATTCCTATTAATATTAATCTGTGGTCTAATATAATATAACGAAATACAGGGTAGTTGATTGAAGTATCCTTTCATAACAAAAAGGATAGCTTAGGTTATTTCAGTCTCCACTGAAGACGGATGGACCCAAACTAACTCCATCTCTGTCCTTGTACCCCAGTTTTTTTCCTCAACTGAGCCCTTAGCCCGGTGTAAATGCCAGTATGCCTAACAGCAACTACACGTTCAAAAAAAAATTGATTCGAGTATAATTAGTGAAGTGGAGTAAAATAAGATATTATTACAAAAGTTCCTATTTTCTACTTCAGCACAAAGGCATTCAGTTGAAAAAGGAACTTTTGTGTGTTTTTTTTCAGATCGGAGCACGTGTTGCTAACATTCATAAACATTCGTAACCATCCCAGAAATTGTATTGAAATCGAGCCTCCGTGTCGGCGCCAGTTGAGTAGTTATCTTTGATTATGAGATAACTTACATGCGATTTATCTGATTAAAATGAAATATGACTTTATCGACTTTATTGGAACGACGCGACGACCTTGAAAATATTTTTGTTAACCCTTCAAGTAACATTGTCACTCAAACTGACAAAAGAAGTTCAACGAAAATGTGAGGCTAACGAAATTTCACATTATTTTACGCTAAAATAAATGTAATCAGACAGCTTCTTCTATAAATAATCATCTTCGATTAATTTTGATACCAAGCCAATATTAATAAGAGACGATAGCTAAGAAAAGACGTAGCCTATTAAATCTATTTCTAGCAAAGACATGAAGTGTGTTGTTGGTATTTCGTTTTGAAAAATAGGCACATGGCATTCAATTTAGTTTTTCACAATAGTACAATATATACTGGCAGTGACAAATGTTGGAAAATTTTATTGTGTTTTCTTTTTTATTTAAGAGCAGTAGGAATAAAGCTACTTCAAGACAAATCATTACTGTCCAAAAATATATTTGTATGTATATACCCCCACAATCGTGCTGCCAACCAGAAGCATTCCAGATACGCGGCTCACTGATAAAAAGTACATGCTAAACAAACTTCAGTTACTTAACATTAAATTGCGTCAAGTTGACGTCCCAAAAAATGTCGGAGAAAACTCGGTCCCCAAAATAATAAAGACAAGATTTCGTAATAAGCATCTCCGTATCTCGTTACTGACATCGCGTGTCAAAGCAAGCTCCTCTAAGCTAATGCCCCGTTGAGACGGCAATCGAGGTTAACGGCCTTAAGTGATCCGGGGGCATGAAGAGATTTAGGGCGTTATGTGGCCGAATATTCACTCAAGCCAAGCTCTGGCCAAGACATCCGATGGAATACGTCACGCTGAAAATGTCTTGGAAGTTATTTAGACCAGCATAGTAGCGTAACGTCAGATGAAGTATTTGCTGTTCGAATGAACTACCCGAGTAACGGTGCGACTAACAAAATTAAATGTGACTAATTTCATGTCATAAAGATGAATGTTTAGTTTTTATAAAAAAATCACGGCCAGTAAAAACAGCGAAATGTATTATTTATACAAAGTTTTCTTTGTTTTAGTCTCATTGCGACAATTTTATTTCGCTGAATACGGAGAGGACGAACTTTAAAAGAAATTTCGTGAATTTCGATGGCATCAGGTTAACGCCAATTTCAAGTATAAGTAAACAGAGGAGATGCTAATGACGTCGGCATTGTGCCCGCCAAAGGCGAATGCTCACTCAATATTCTAATGCGGGGCAATAAAAGTCCCGTATTAGCATCGGAAACGCTCGACCAGGATCGTGCCTTCTCCCGACTGCTTCGACGCACGGCCGCCACGTCCAGGCTCCTCGACATGAATACCGTATTGGAGGATTGACGGCAGAATCGACGGAAAACTCCGCTTATACCGTTTGCGATAATAACGATGGATTTTGCGGTTGCCAACGGAGATACGGAAAATATGCTCGCGATAGATATTCTGAATTCGTTGCTTAAGAGTGAATATAAACGAACTCGGAAGGAATTCGCTGATTGAAAGGTGCACGAGAAATAAATTATAGGGCTTTATACAATATGTGTTCCATAATCATGTGTATCGACAACATTGAATTATTTATTGAAACAAATAAATAGGGTCTGTTAGTACTTTTACATGAACAGGTTTTAATGTAGAGATTAGGAACTTGTCTGGTATTTTACACACAGATGGTACGCATTGTAAATCAGCAATGTAAAAAATTTTTTCGAAGGTAATAAGGCTATAATACTACATAATGCGTAAGAAATGAAGATAAGAGCCATCTGTAGGAACGACCCCCATAACGTAGTGGCACCATACTTATCTTCCGCGCAGATGAATTTAACCTAGGACGGGTTCGATTCCCGGCCAGACTGAAATAGGAATGATGAATTTGGATTTTTGTTCTGGGTCTGGGTGTTTATACATACGTCTTGTATGTGTCCATGGTACTCAAGACATAGGGAATTCCAGTGTGGGGCTATGAGTATATGTATATTTTAACTATTCTTGATTAATGCTGCACATATACTTGGAATATATCATGACACTCATCCATCCAATGTAGTCGTCAAGTCAGTTACCTGAGAAGGTACATTATTATCTTTTAGTTATGATTAGTTATTTAGTTATTATTATAATTCATATAAATTAGGCTTTAGAACTTTTCATGTAATTCAAATCCAACCAGCAGGTCAGTTGCAAAAGATCTATATTTAAGAACAAAGTTTACCACACATGTAACTCATATGAGTGAGTTAACTTGCTTAAATTCATTCTCCAAACTACAATATTTACAAAAGACACACTAGTACACAAAAGGCAATAATGGCGTGATATTTACACGAAAGTAAAAGCACAATGAATAAAATTCTTCCTCACGACGCACTTATTACCGCTGACAAATGCAAACAGCGGTAACAAACAACGAGCGGGGATATTCACGCAATTTATTCACGCTCGACGAAACGAGCGTCAGGTGTTCTGCTCGACATACATAATAGTTTAATTTCCAGGTCTATTTGACCAAAAAACAAATTTGAACGATATTTCCAGACTTGTTTGGAGAATGAACTTCGATGTTTCAAACTGTAAATATTACTTTACATGTATTGAATTGTTAAAAGTTTATTTACAATGTGTATTGATATTTTTGTTCCCAGTGAAATAATGGTTTATCATTCGCAAATCGCTAGTACCTTCAATATTAACACATTTATTTTAACAAATACATAATACACTGAAGAAACATTTGAGTGTTTCAGATCCAACCAGCAGGTTTGCAAATATATATAACTTACTTAAGTAAGTACGCTTGCTTGAATTCATTTTCAAAACCACCACTTTAACAAAACAATACAAACTTATATAAGAAGATAAAAGCCAGAAAGGGCGTGATAATGACGCTAACGTAACAACTTGTTAAAAGCACAATGAACAAAATAAAATTTTTGCTCCCGACGCTCTTATTACTGTTGACAAATGTAAACAGCAGTAGCAAAGAAGGAGTGGTTATATTCACGCAATTTATAAACGCTCATCGAAACGGGCGCCAGGTGTTCTGCTCGCAATTCATAAAATTTTAATTTCTAGGTCTATTTAACAGAAAAATAAATTTTAACGATACGCCCCGACTTTCGTGGAGAATGAACATCGATTTTGTAAACTGTAAATATTATTTTACTCATACATAATATTGTTAAAAGTTTGTGTAAATTTTGGATTGATATCTTTGTGTACAATAAAATAAATATGTAAATGTTAACTTGCCTCTGGCACTACAGATTACCCAGCAAATTTACTTAGTTTTTAGTAGACTCGAAATCCTTTTAATAGATTCAGATCCAATCAGCAAGTTAGCAGAACATCGGTCTCTAAGAATTAAGCATACCTCATATCTAACTTGTATGAGTGAGGACGCATGTTTTAATGCATTTTACATACTACATCCTTAACAAAAGAATTAAAATTTGCGTAAAGAGACAAAAGGCAGAAATGGCGTGATAATTATGCAAAATGAACAATTTGTTAAAAGCATAATGAATAAAATAAAATTATTGCTCCCGACGCACTTATTACCGATGACAAACAGCGGTAATAAACAACGAGCGGAGATATTCACGCAATTTATCCATTCTGAACAAAAAAGAGCCAGGTGTTCTGCTCGAAATTTATAATTGTTTAATTTCCAGGTCTATTTGTCCGAAAAACAAATTTTAACGATACTGTAATTATTTTTTAAAATACAAATGTTTTATTTTGAAATATGTCTCATTTATATTGACACTGATGTATGTAATAAAGGTTTATTATTGTGTACTTGTAAAATAGCTCACATTTTAAATTAATATTTAGTAGATTTGAGAAACTTCTTAATGATTTAGCTCCAGCCAGCAGGTCAGTAGCTGAACATCAGACCCTAAAAGCTGAGTTTACCTCATATGAAACTAACAAGTGATTCAATACATTCTTAAACTTTATTTACATAACAACGCAAACATAAGTAAGAAGACGAAAGGCAGATATGGCGTGATAATGATAAATAAGAAAAAACTTGTGAAAAGCACAATGAATAAAATAAAATGGTTGCTCCCGACGCACTTATTACCGCTGACAAATGCAAACAGCGGTAACAAACAACGAGCGGGAATATTCACGCAATTTATCCACGCTCGACAAAACCAGCGCCAGGTGTTCAGCTCGAAATTGACAATAGTTTAATTTCCACGACTATTTGACCGAAAAACAAATTTAAACGATACGCTTCGACTTGTTTGGAGAATGAACATCTGTTTTGCACACTGTAAATATTATTTTACATATAACTTCTTTATTTGCAAGTATATTTTGTATTGATATATTTGTTTACAATGAAATGAATGTTTTGTTATTGTCAGTTCGTTACTACCCGTCCGATTTTTTTTTCGTTAAAATTGTCACTTAGAAGATTTAAATGTTCATATTGTGTCTGAATTAGCCAAAAATCTTAATTCTTCTAATGTTTGTTAGTAGATACTATCGGTCTCAGCATTTGTGACTATTCATAGTTGGTAGCAACTGTGTGGCTGCTCCTTACGGACACGTAGCGATACTTGTATAAGCAACAACGACAACGAAACCTTTACATCCAAAAAAAACAAATTGATGATGAAAAACTGTTAAGCGGTGAAATTACGTCTAGCATGTATCGCCCCAACCATTTTACAAAGCCTCACCTATCAAGATCTCCGCCGAATGTCAGTTAGCGAACCTACATACACATGCCGCAAAGGATAATATTTTATGCTTTTTAAACTGTATGATAAATACTTCCCATATGGGTAGAATAAAATCGACGAACAAATATAACTTCTAATGTAACCACGGTTATATATTACATTACACATGTGTGTAAAGATATTACGTAGGTGTCGATTTCAAAAAAACCTCACCTTTATTTTGAAGCAAATATTGAAGTAACTAAAATAAAGGAAATTGTTAAGAAACCTTTGTACAATCTATTGTTACTTTGAAGATGTATTTGAACACAAAAGGTAATGTTCTTATTAACACGAAAACGAGCCAACTATTGTGTGAGCTTTGTTTGAAAATTACAAAAGTCTGAATATTTCAACCCGTCATGAAAATCTGTGATAGGGCTTTAGGGCTGGTTTAAATTGGTACTACAATACATGACTATTCAACAATAGACTATATTTAATAGACTACATTCAAGCCTAAAACTCGAAAAAAATGGATTTCGACGTGGAATCGAGAGTAACCGTGATATTGTAAATAAATGTATCTGTAACATAAATATGATTTGTTACATACACTTTAATCTATAAACATAACAATCAGTCCTACCATATTTTTATCGTGGTAATAGTGCTACATTGTATACAGCGGTAGCAACGCATCTGTGATCAAACTTAGGTATGATTTAATTGTACTTGGGGATGATTACTGATGTCCATGGGCGGCAGTGACCACTTACAGGTGGACTGCATGCTCGTTTGCTACCTTTATACGATAAAAAAAATCATTAATTTATCTCAGTACAAATGAAATAGGTATTATATGATGAAACATTTGTCTAGATGAATTAACTGTAAGTACTGGACCATCTTTATGCCAGAGAGAAGTAATTTGCAGTCAGGAATACGAGTATGTACGGACTTTTGAATCTCAACTATGCTAGTGTCAGAAACAAAGCCGCTGAGATATTCGCTCGTTTGGCGATGTGTAGCTATTTGTTATTTATTAATAAGGTAAGTGAGTCTTACCTTTAGCTGCAATGCTCAAAGTATAACGGTTGTATTGCTGGCAGCGATCCATATAATATTCTGCTACAAGGCTTACATTTGTTCCCGAAATTGCGCTTGAGTCTATCATGTAGCTTCATGTAGCACTTTTGCAAAGTGAGCCACATTACATATATTTTAATAAACATATGATATTTCACATATTTCACGCAACTAAATGCAATATTTATGTTGCGTTTGGGTGATAGTCTTTTCTCATTATAGTACCCTAAGTGGGCACTGCCGCCCATGGACAGATTCGCTGTTACCTTAAGGACTAAAATGTTCGCCTAGTGTACAAGTGTAGCCTGCAACTACGCCCCTCCAAACCGAAACACAATAATTGCTTCACAGAGGATAATGAGGGTGGTCATAGCATCAGCAACGCATCTGTGGTCTACCTCGAGTACAATTTAATCGTACTGGGGGATGATCACTTATGTCCATGGGCAGCAGTTGCCACTTGCCATCAGGTGGACTGCATTATTTTAAGACGATAAAAAAACTAAAAATAGGTGACAATTGTCGCCCTAATACTTATTGTTATTCTCTATTACTCAAATTAAGGTGTGAGTGAGATTTAGTTACAGTAAAGCCGAACACTTTTGTACAGTAAATACATTTTGTTTCGTTTTATGTTCGTGGTTAATTCAATGAACAGGATACACAATGAAATGAAATTCATTCAGACACATTGCGATGTAGATCTAGACGGACTAATCTATACGAATTGGCACTATGGTAAATTAGGTTAAGTCAACTTGTCCGACTTAGTAGCAAGATATGAGATGTTACCAGTTTCTGACCGACCAAGTTTGTAGCCAATATATCTGCATTGCATAATGTCTTTTGTAGTTGAAAACGTGAACCCATTGCTGACAATTATAGAATAGATATTGCGTGTATGATATTCATTAAAGTTTAATGAATGCCATATGTCATTTAATGATTAAACAATAATGTAGTAAATATATTTTCTACATTTATCTACATCTTTTATTCGAAAAGTAGGTATTACAATTATGTTAACAATATAATAAGAAATAATAAAACTAAAAAAAATACATTATTATTAAATAAAACTAAAACTAAAAATATATAATGACAATTTCAAAATTTAAAACTAAATAAATATGTTACAAATTAAATATGCCATCCAGAATTTAAAATTAATTTAAAAATTACACTTTACTTAAATATCTGCTATATATATTATCTCCTATTTTTTTATCAACTTTTTAATGTATGGGGATTTTTTTGTCTACTTTTAATAATCACTGCTTTAATATGAATACAAATAAAGTGTATAGTGTTGATAGTGTTTCCATAAAACTACAAACGATATAACAAATTAATATTATTATGTTTACAAAAGAACATGACAAATAGCAAATTAGCAAGACAACGAGGCTTGCCAGTCATATTTAACAAACCCATACGGGTTGGTTAAAATTAATAATTTTTCCAAAATTTTTGTCTAATTAAACTCGGCAATACCTGTAAATTATAAAATGGAAATATATTTTACTTAACGTAAATAATATTGATAAAGCCTGAGCTCGCGTAGGGCAGGCTGTTCCAAACTATGTAAATATGTATTAACATCATAATTATATGAAATATGTACTAACACCTTATGTAATAAAAACAGTCAACAATGATAATATTCATTTTTAAAATAAATCTGATGTTGAGCGGGGATTTTCTATTGCTCTTTTAATTACAAAAAAACAGTTCTAGCAAAGATAATAAGTCGTGGATATAAAAATGTCGGTTCGCGAACACGCAAGCGACTCGCGGAAGCCCGGAGTGGCGAATGGAGAAAATTTAAAATGAAATTGCACCCCTTTCAGAACGTGACCGGAAAGCAGTAGCGGGAGCTTTCTGCCAATGAACTTTAATTTGAGACGTATTTGTCCCTTCCTGATTAATTGCGTCTTACTCGATTGGTATCTTACCCACTTGGTGCTATTAGAATTTAATTAAAGCCTAAGGCTTAACGTAAGGAACAAATACCTTTTCAGCGTTTCTTCTATATATGTATATATTTTTTTAATTTAACTTATTCTCCTCAATATTTTGTATAATATTTTAAAACGTTTTTTATTTGCTAGTTAGTAGTATTCGATTAGACTTATTTTATGATAGGTACTTGTGATAGGTACTTCAAAATAAATCAAGATAGTAAAGAAATATCACTTGGTAATAATTGGTTGGTGATGATGGTTATAATTATAGTCATTGATATTTTTAATGTAGCCAAAGCGGTTCCTCTTAAGTCAAGTGACTTATTACGCCCAATACATTTGTGAAAAAATCGAATATATCTATGTAAATAATAATTGGTTAATTTTCTTTAGTGAATGGTCCTCAAGATGGTTAGTGTAAGTTACTCTAGTAAATCTATATCAATTCATGTAGTCAGTGATTGTTAGTACCTTCCTAATTATAAGACTTATTTGAAGCTAATCATAGATGCATTACTACTCCCGAGGAGTGACATGGTTTGAACTAATTTTCTCTAGCATTTTCTAGTAGCTCAAATAGGTAACTTTTATTGCCTTTCATCTCACATCTCTGTTTGTATCACCCAAATAATATATAGTATATATGGAGTTCTCGCAAAAATATAATTTTCGTTGCACTCAAGATAGTAAACAGGCGAGACTTACGTCACGAAATTCCTGATTTTTGGCACCAATTCAAAAATGTGATCGAAACCATCTCCCACTTTTCGTAAGATTGATTTTGGAACAAATTAGATGGCTAGAAATTTTAAAGAATTTGGCAACCGTCTTTATTCAAGCTTGTAGTTTGAGTATTTACGTCTTTTTATATAACATATGTATTTAATACTAAGTAAAACTATTTTGGAGTTAGAGCCACCCACACTAGCATTACCCATATCATCGGTGCCTTAGACACCCAGCAATAGAAATCTATTTTTACAAATTACTTATTTATTTCTGTCTGTTTACTTATATAAGTTATTAAAACATATATTGATGTAAAGGGGAGTTCCATAACTTTTATTATCAGTTCCAGTTTCTAATATAACTTCTGTTCCAATAATCAATTCCAACAGATTATTATCACCGTTATATTTTTTGGACATACTTATAATGCAGGTTTTTGTTACCTATCCCTGACATCATAAAAGTGTTAAAGGTGGTATAATTGTTGATATTAAAATCAGTTGTTATTTTTCTCCTCATACACCACGACACAAGTTTGTTGTTAGTTATATCTAGTAGTTGGCAAAAGCTCGGAAAAGTTTTAAAGGAAACAGAGACGGTATACCATATCATCGTTTTATGACAGCTTTACTAAGCTTTACCTTAAAAGAGAACAAGCTTTCACAAAGGAAAGCTCGATAAATGTCGCATTTTCCGGATCGTAACGGTAACAAGTTTTGTGGCGAAACTTCCATTCAGATTTCTGTTGCGGAAGCCTTAAGCTTAAACATATCAACAACACCTTATAATGTTTATAAATAAAAATAATTATTTGTTTCTCTCTTTATATGAAAAGCGTATATAGGAAAGTTTCTTGGCATTAACTTTTTTAATTTTACGATAAACTTTTTTCATATGTTTAAAAGTGTGTCACGATGATCGTCCATGCTAATTTCACACGCTATTAATCTTTTTTTTTTTTATTGTGTAAAGGTAGCAAACGAGCATTCAGTCCACCTGATGGTCACTGCCGCCCATGGACATCAGTAATCACCCTCAAGTACGATTGAGTCATACCTAAGTTTGATCACAGATGCG
>DWNR01002155.1:0-13532 GCA_018250455.1 Polygonus leo | reverse complement strand
ATTTTCTTTTTATATCGTGGGCTATACGTTATTTCTAACCGATTCCGCGACGATAAATGTAAGGACACCCTTGGTCGAACAAAGCTTTCATAAAACAAATGTAATTTGTTACGGACGAAGATTGTTAATTTTATACACAACATACACACTACTGCTTTTTATGATACACAGTTAGCAAATACGTCCTGTCTAGATCGGATCTTGACTGACTGATTTATTGCACGATTCCTGTTAGATTACGTTTAATTCTAGCTGGCGGTGCGTTTTTTTTAATTTATAATTTCGATCTATATGTTCGTTTTTATAAAACAGAAGGGAGACATTTTTAATTGCATATTTACAATTTATAGTTGACATTTTATTTTATTATTAGCTGACCCGGTAAACGTTGTTCTGCCATGTATGAATAGGGGTTGATGATAGAAAGGAGAACATCATAACACATCATAGAAAAAATCTTGGGGTGGACAATCCTAATCACTTAGGGGTGTGAAAAATATATAACACTTTACTCAGACCTATCAAGTATATATAAAATTTCATCATAATCGGTTAAGACGTTTCGGAGGAGTATGGCAGCTAACACTGTGACACGAATTTTGTATATATAAAAAGATTACTATCCCTCATCGGTCTCACTGTTGGGCGCCGGTCTTGCTTTGGTAGTTAACCTCAGACAGTATTGTAGTACTTGAAACCGACAACAGTTGGATCAGATCAGTTTGAGCACTGATATGATCACACCTATAAATAGGTGTGACTAACCACACCTTTCCGAGCGACACGAAACTTGCGTGTAAATAAACAACGGTTGCACTGTAGAAATAGGTTTGACGGCGGTACTGCACAAGGTAAGCTATATATTCTCCCATGTGGTAGGTATCCCACACTTACCACCTCAAACAGATGTCTGTTAGCTTAGCGGCTAATTATTTCCGGAGCTAACAGATTTAGTGACCGCAGATAATAATCAGAAAGCGGAGATTATGCAATGTCAGACTGTAATAGAACTGCGAGCTCATGAGATACACAGTTCAAACCATTGATTTAATATCTATCCATGAATAAGGCCTTCGCGAAGGGTCGAATAAGAACTTCAACAATTGTTATTAGCGTTTATATTTAAAGTAATTTATAGTATACAGTAGTAAAGTAATATATAGTAATATGCAAATTACTGCAATATTATTTGAATTATTTTATGCGAAATCGAAATAAATCCCACGACTTACGGTATTGCAAGCTCGTGAGATACAGTTCAAATCATTGATTTAATATCTATCGATGGATGATTAAAGCTTACCCTGAGTGTCTTATTAGGTCGACAGGCATCAGGCGTCCGTGAAATTTGCGATATTAATGTAATGTTATTTGCATTATCATTTGATTTTTTTTATGTTACTCGAAATATGTCTTGGTTGTTATGAATGAATGAAATCCCGATATATGAGCATGCATGCATGCATGCGTCATGCAATTTTAGAATGATGAGGGTATGACACAAAAACATATATGTAGTATTTTAATAAAATTATACTATTTTTTCTTTATATCTATACCTAGCGATTAGGCAGACGGGCTATCTAATCAACCAGGGAAACCATCGATGCATCGCCGGTTTTGGAGGAGAGCTCTTTAATAAAATTATTAAATTTATAGAAAATGGAACTTGAAATACTAAGGAACGATTTACTACTGCCATAGTTACACCACATCAAACAAATAGGTCAACAAGTCCTTCTTAGCTTAGCGGCTAAAAATTTCCGGAGCTAACATATTTACTGACCGCAGATAATCAACGGGCGGAGATTACGCAATGTTACTGTAATGAAACTACACGCTCATGAGATACAGTTCAAACCACTGATTAAATATCTATTGATAAGTAAGACTAATACTAACGATCTAATTAGAGGCTCAGGTGACAGTGTAATTGGCGTTATGTGTTTAACGTAAATAATATTTAACATTATATATTCAATGCAAACAGTTTTGTATACTAATATTTGTTCTTTAAAGTTAAGAAATATGTTAAAGGTTTTACTTAAAGATAAAATAAATTTCGAATAAAAAACTCAGCCACGTATTTTTTGAGTTTTGAAGCTATGAGGCTGAAATATTGGAATTACCTGTACTTATATGTAATATATGATCTCGATAATCTATCCATCACGATTTAGAGGCCCACTGCAACTATAGTTCCATTATATCAAACAAACAAGTAGTAAATTCGCTGTTAGCTTAGCTATAAGCTAATTATTTCCGGAGCTAACAGATTCGGGGACCGCAGATAATCATCGGGCGGAGATTACGTAACATCAGTCTGTAATAGAACTGCAAGGTCATGAAAGCTAAGCTAATGTAGGATCTAATTGGAGTGTCAGGGGTCGGTGTAATTCGGGTCGGCGATATGTATTATATAATATATAACAGACATTAAAACTACTGTGAGATATATTTTTCTGCCATAATTATGTAGATATCTAAGGTGGAAACATAAAGATTCAATTTCCTTTCTAATAATGCCAACGTAAAAACGTGTTTGCAGCCGGATATTATTTAGTGGTGGTGATATGTTCGTTTGAGGTGGTATTTAATTGCAATACCACCTCAAACGAACATGTAGGAATGTCTGCTAGCTCGGCGGCTAATTATTTCCGGAGCTAACAGATTTAGTGACCGCAGATAATCATCGGGCGGAGATTACCGAATGTAGCCCTGTAATGGATGGCAAGCTCATGAAATCATTGATTTAATATCTATCGATGAGTAAGCCTAACGCTGACGATCTAATTAGAACGTCAGGTGTCGGTGCAATTGGCGTTATGTATTTAACGTAATTACTAATTAGCATTATATATCGAAAGTATATATCTTTATATAGCGACATTTGTCTTTTCGAGTGTAGAAATAATGCCAACGACGTTGTCGTTGACCGTGAGTTGATTTTAATATTTTCAAGGACCTTTTATTTTTCTGTCATAGCCCCTGGTATGACAGAAAATGGGCAAGCCCGAATTAAGGGCATACTGCTTTGGTACTAGGAGTACATCGACGAACAAAATTTAGGAATCTGTCCGAAGTTTCGTTTACAAACTTACTTAAATTTGTATATTTTTTTCCCCGAGAGATTATTTTGATATCGTTTTTCGTAATATGAAATGATTATTCGAAACTTCAGACTAAACAATTGATCCCATACAGAATAGTCTTCGTTAACCCTGCAATATACTGCTATTATACCTTAGTAGATAACTTCGCTGACCTTTAAGTAAAAAATGAGTTACTAAGTTAATGTAGGGTTCCTAGTAACATTACAAGATTGATCTAATACAAAAGCTATAAAGCAATGTAATGTAACGTTATTTACGCCACAATTACAGCGTATTTACGTAACTAATCGACCGGAACATTGTAGCTATAAATAAAGACACGAGTGAGCCAGCTCCACCGTGTTAGCACTGGGAGCCATAAAGTAATTGATTTTACATGCATTATGCGTAATCGACCTAAATGTGCCTTTGCCCTCCGGCCCATTCTTACTCAAGCGATGTTGTTGGATTTATAGCTTGCTTGTCAAATAGTTATTCTTCATTATGTCTTAAGAAATATTTGAAAGCCTTTAAGGTATAGAAGGAACTGAGTCCACGATTAATTGAAGTCTAAGCTGCTATTCTTGCTAAGTTGAATTGCTGTGAGGCGGAGCTAGATGCAATAGTGGTATCTCGCGGGACAAAGGGGTCCTGGCAAAAAATATTTAATGAATTGAATTGAACTGGCAAAAAAATTAATAAATATATTTATCCATCTGCTTACATTCAATAACTACATTTGGGACCTAATCAATGCAAAACTGAATATGCATTTTCTAGGCAAACGTTTTATATCTGAGACCGTGTTTAACATTGGGGTCAAAACAAAACCTACCTAAGATATAAACATATCATAGAGGTAGCAAAGAGTCTAAGTTCGACTAACGGTAAGTGAGTTATGTTAATTGGAAATTCGTAATTAACGTCAAATACGATTCAAGTCTCAGCTGAGGTCGACTAAAGGCTCATTGATAGTTCTGAGAGAACTAAGTTTTATGTCATGAGAGACCTACGTAACATATTTCCAGACGCGGTCACAGCCTGAAATGGGGGGGGGATCATACTAATACTAATTTACTTACACAAATCACATATGAAAAATTAAATGAAAGTCTTTCATTTTTATTGACAAAACGAGTATAATAGTCAGGAGTTATATCTAGTTTTCAGTCTTCGTAAATTGACCATTTTTAAAAGGTTTTGCAATTTGACAATAAAAATTTGAGGGGGGGGGGTCATGACCCCTACGACCTCCCTAGAACCGAAGCCCCTAGAACCGCGCCTGCATATTTAGTTGGTACCACGCACCAAAACAAAGTACACGAAGGTTCGGTACTTCACAGCCGTATACGACGTAATTTCGGCTGATGTACGAGTATCACAGGTCTCTTGAAAACTACTGCTTACCCGATGTACTTTCCGCAGATGTGTCATGGCACTAATATGTTTTTCAGTAGTTATCTAGGTACATAATGACACATTTATTATCTGTAGGTTTATCATATTTCTCATCAAAATATCGCATAAAATATTAAACTTTAGACCATCAGTCAATAAACGGTTATGAAAAAAGTTTTCCCTTTCAATTTGAGGCCGATTTCCCGGAATCATATTTTCAAAGTAAGATCATAATTTGGGTTAATTTTGGTTTTGTTTTGGCAATGTTGCCTCAGGGGACGTTCATTCATAGTGGTATCGTACTGCTCCTCCTTTACGTTTAGATTGTCTTAGGTTCAATTGCAAATCATGAATTAAAAAGAGCTCTCCTTCAAAGCCGGCGATGCATTGGCGGTCCCTCTGGTGCTGCAAATGTCCATAGGCGACGGTGACTACTTACCATCAGGTAGCCCGTCCGCCTTATCGCTAGGTTAAGACATAAAATAAAAAAAGAAAAGAAAACCCATTTCTGTAGTCCCAAAAAATAAAGTAATTTATGTTTGGCCCACGATGTGATACATATTTAAATTAATTAGTAATTTGTCCCAAGGCGCACGGTAAGCGACAAGCGGTAAAAGATTTTTTCGTTATACTGATAAAATTAATGTAATGTTGACAATGTGTTAAATCATCCATTTCATTTCATTCATTTCATTCACTTCTGGTCCTCATTTTACATAACGTTTGAGGCAACTTAGCATAATATCCATTAACTTGTTCATAATTTAAACGTTAATACCATTTGCATAATCGACGTATTAAGTAATAGAGGAAGGGATAAAAGTTCAATCAAGACGTGAACGACAATTTACATAACTCTGTCACAAACAAATGGAAGATATCACCTTGGTTATGATGAAATGTGTATCATAATCATATGTGAGTGATCTTGATTGAAGTTGTTATTTTCTCCTTTCTCGTGCGAAGTCGGGACAATTCTTAAAAAGTGTATCACTTTATTTATTTCATTTCATTTTCATCCTGCATCAATATTTCATTTTATTTCTATTATTACTTGATCATAACATACATCGTTGTACGTTTCATTGAGCATGTTTGTATTATATATTTACTCGCTTATCGTTTTTCGTGCTCTGTCGGGACAAATATCATTACAAACTCCATCACTTAATTTGTTTCACTTCATTTTCAATTTCATCGTCCATCAACATACCAGTTTGTTATTTGTACCAATTTGATTATTTATCAGTCGTTTGCATCATTGTATGATACTAGCAAATATTTTAATTTTAATATTGATCGTTCGTTTGTTCATTCGACGTTTTGTTTTGACGCGGTCCTCATTTCATTCATTATGTACTTTTTCACTGGATTATTTATTGTAATCATTTCACGAATTTACTCATGATTGGTGGGTAGTTACAGTGTAAGATATTTGTAGAATAAATCATTTGTGTGTATATTCTTTTTTATTTTATTATAATCCTTAGTTATCTATTACAAACTTTGTTGTATATAAGAAATAATAAATAGGAAATTCTATTTCTTTAAAATTCTAAATGAATATCAGAATCTTTTCCCCTGGGCGTACTGCTTGTGATTAATGACAATAGGATATCACATAATGCTACATATAAAGTTTTAGTTAAAAAGCCTCACGTGCATAACTTAAAATACAGTCAGAAATATTATATAATAGTGAATACCCTTGTAAAGATAAAAGAAAAGAAGTATTTAGTATACCTTTTTAAAGTCAAGTTTCTATTTTCCTTTTAAGAACCGATTTAAACTTTAATGTTTTATTGCTATAACATTAAGTCTTAGTATTTCTATGAGTATTACCTTTATTTTTTCTACAGACTGCATTGAGTAGGTTAATTTCAGATGTATATTGACAGAATTTTATTACAAATGATACTTAGTGATACACAATGTATACTTTATTGATAGCCAAATGAATGGTAACACAATGAACCCGTGACACAGTCCGAATTCAATAAAACGAACTTCAAAAAACCTACGATAATAACGACAAGTGACACTCAAAGTTTAAACTCCCTCACTCATTCGAATAAATCTGCTAAGTACAGTACTTACAATTCGAATGGAACCCGCATACTAGATGCAAACAATTCATTCATTCAAAAGCCCGATGTCGTATTTTTCCTGAACAATTAGACCTGTACAGGTGTATTGACGTCCTTAACAGTGTTGCGAGTTGGAACACTATTTTATTTTGGTCTATTTGCAAGTGCGTTGGACTCACTGGCAGCGACAAAAGAGCTCACAGCGATAATTACGAAAATATGTATCATAAACCCATGAAAAAGAATTTCAGAATTATATTGTCAAGTGATTTATATAAGAACAATGCATAATGATTATTTTTGATGAAAAGCCTAAATTTGACACTTTTTTCTGGCACATAGGATTTTAACCATGTAAGAAACCCCTATACAACACAAAACCTTTTACTCTCTTGGCCCCACAAAAGGATTCTTTCTACTATTACTACCTCCTGTAGTAACCCATGATGAGTTCACATAAATAATACTACAAAAACGCCTAGACTTAGAAAATTAATCTTAGTTCATCATTTACTGAAAAATATCTGTTTACCCGAATCTTATGAACACACAGGTCATCGAGCATAATTTTTTACATATACCTGTTAATCTAGACATTAAAAATGTAATTCATTACATAAGACCGAAGACAGAACGGCTTATATTCAAGTTTGGCTAAAGTTCAATCAGGTTATCCATAAATTTTATCATAGGACTTTATTTTACTACTAATGCTACTTAAGCATTTTAATACCGAGTATTCAAAAGACGAAATACCCACACACTTTTTGAATGTATATTCAATCTATTTTTGTAGATTGGTAACCTTACTCAAGGGTAAGTTGTAAGAGTGAGGTTGGTGATAATAATTATAAGTTTATTCGTGGTTATTATTTTTTACCTAGCAATAAGGCAAATGGGAAACCTGATGGGTTACTGTCGCTCATGTACATGTTGCAACTGCAATTGCAATACCAAAGGGGTCGCCATTAACACAGTTTTTATTTTGTTTTGCTACAGAAAATTGATAACATAATTGTCTTAAACGTGTTAAAAACTCGACTGACAGTTGAAGTCAATAGCTATATTTGCTATGTCATGTAGCGACGGATACATTCGTTTCTAGCCGACGGTCAGACATCTTCTCTCTGACCGTGCATTGTTTCGATGTCAATTATCGACGAGTGTTGCTAGCGAAAAAAACAGACAATGTAGCGAAATTTCGCTGTTTGCGAATCAGCAACCGTTGCGATTAATTGACTTTTGAATCAGTAAGAAACATTCTCTATGTTTTATTTTTGTCGCTGAGTCACTGCTCTTTCTAAATATATATTTACTAGCTTTTGTCTATGGCTCCAATTGTATTATTACAAAATTTGATAAAATATAGTGTTACAGGTGAAATTTTGTATGAAAATTGCATTCCCCATTTTAATAAAACTCCGTTGCAACGTCTACTATATATAGATTAGTTATCTGCGTTCCATCTTTATAGGTCAAGTTGATTTCGTATAAAAATGTTACTTCATGTTTTTCCAAATACGTGTGTTAATAATAAAATGTTGTTACTTAATGTTATTTAGCAACTCATTGTTGCTCAGGACAGCTGTAGTTACCAATATATAAATATATATTAATAAAATAGGTAGCACGATAGCCCATTTCCGTCGCGTAGCAGTTATTTATTATCAACTATCCGACCCGGCAAACGTTAATTCGTATGAGTAATGTAAAATTGTAGTACATTACTTCATGTATCAACAATAGATTAGTATGTATGAACAATAGATTACGATATCTTGGTATACATTGTTGTCATTTTCGTAAGGGTCCCTATTTTTTTGGAAATAAAATATATAATATATTTTGGTGAAAAAAATTGAAAATCGGTTCAGGACTTTTTCATTTCACTCAATACAAAGAAACAAACAAATCTCCCCTCTTTATACCATTCGTGTAGATTGTTGTAGCGTTTTGAAAGGTTAACAGTACGTTTAAACACAGCGACCATTGCAGTTCAATGATGGCAACGCGTGTGCGATCGACCTCAAGTAGGATCTAAGTCAATAAATATAAAAGCAAAAGGTCACATTCTTTTTGTTCGAATGTGTAATTGCTGTCGGCCCTATACGCCTTTATAGCTACACAGGGCGTGTATGTTGGCTTGCCCAACTAATCAGCCGGCTCAGCCGGGAAAGAAGGCCTGGGCGAGAAGGGAAGAGGTGGGCTCATACTTTGGCTATTTGCGTCCGTATGCTTCGTTTTCAGTGGGACTTTAGATAGCCTAGGCCATATCATTCCAATAGTAGGCTTGCAACTTATCAAAGGGCTCCTGTGAGGTTATAGGTCATTCACTCATCACAAAACCTCAGAAACTACAAGTGCTAGGAGTTTCAAATTTTGCAGTGAACTTTTTCTTAAAACGTAGATGCTCACCAAGACGGGATTTTGTAAAATTTGACCTCTAAAGGCTTTTTTCTGGAGTTGATAGTTTGTATGAAACTTCGTTACTACAAGTGCTAGGAGTTTCAAATGTTGCGTGGTTGTTCTTTTCAGGACGTAGGGGCTCACTAAGACTAGCGAAATTCGACCCCTAAAGGGTTGGTTTTGGAGCGATAGTAATTTATATGTCAGAACAACGTTGGCCAGCTCAGCTAGTCCTATATATGGGATTGCAGTTTTAAGGAGTACCGTAGTAGAGTACTTTAGTTCCGTTGGTTCGAAAGGCCTATAATAAAAAAAAGAAAAAAAATATTTGTATACTTGTTGTTTCACAGAATATTAGCATTTCTTTAACATTTGGAAGTATTTTAAGTACTCGCCTCTTAACAATTTTCTTTATTCAAATTACTCAGCAATTACTTTTTACAGCTACCAATTTCTTTCGTATTAATGGGGCGCCAAATTAATTACGTAAAGAATTTCGCACCTCGGCCTCGTATTAAATTTCTTGTTTATTTAATTGAGAGAGAATATTTTGGTACAGAAAAATAATGAGTGCTAATAGGTTAACTGTATAAGTGTTCATTAAAGGATAAGATATTTAAGCTACTTAAATTAATGTTTATTATATAAAATGCTTTGTCCTGAATAACTGACTGACGGATCATCGCATAGCCTAACCCGCTGATCGTAGAGATCTGAAACTTGGAGGGTGTGTTCTTTGTGTGACGGAAGCATCCGATAAGAAAAATTTACTCCTAAGGGGGTAAGAAAACGGGGGCGTAGTTTGTGTGGGACAACGTCATTCCTTGGCCCGTAGTAAGAAGAAATTATTTTAAACTGGATCTTGTTTTCAAATTCTACATACACTTCTGATTTTTGTAGATATAAACAGCTTAATAGAAGTGTAATAAAACTAAAGTATTGTAAGGAAAATTATATGTTTTAGGACATGCGCGACAGTGGGAAATAATGGATTAGTTTCAAAATGAAGTATTTCATATGAGTAAAATGGTGTTGCATATTCTCATTACCACTGGGGAGGTAGCATCACCACCTGCATAATCCTCTGTGAAACAATTCTTGTATTTTTAGTATAGAGAGGCGTGGTTGCTGGTTACACTTACAAGCGAGGTGAACATCTTAGTCCTCAAGGTAGCAACGCATCTGTGGTTAACCTCAACTTCGATTCAATCATAGTCACAGTTAAACGCACATTAAACAGAACCAAGCAGCAGATCAAATAGAGCCAAGGACCAAATTCTAATTTCTAAAGGTTATAAATTTAAGTAATCCTTTGGACCAAATCATCGTTACCAACTCCAAATGGAGTGTATCTCTCATCTTGTGATAATTCAAAAACTCAAACATAGCTATGATACATTGGATTCGATTTCATCGCCAGATAATTCAGATCATTTACTTTCATTTGTTGATTATTTTCGCTTACTCTCCACTGCTAGCTAAAAAATAGTCAAATTGAAATTTGTATTTGAAATCGGTTAAAAATCAATTCAATAAAGTTCTTTCGAAGTCCATTAAAATTCACATCATTGCGGCTACAAGAGCCACTTGAAATCTTTGCTCATATAAAATCTACTGCAGTTTTTAATATCACTTTAGTCCTGTGAGCAAGGTATTTCAATTATAATTAAATTTTACCGATGCCTCGATGGACTCTTTCGGTGGAATATTAATAAAGTTCTGCTGTAATATTCAGTCGTTGCTTTTTCTGATGCCGGTTGCGTTCCTCGGTAAGGTAATAGGCCTTTATGTTTAACACATTTGATTTTTATTTTATAAAATTAATAAACGTTATTAAGTTATAATTATATAAATCAAGTGTTTACTTCCCCTTATTTATAAAACATTTATCGAAGTGGTGGTAAATAGTATATATAGTATAAAGTCGGTTAAATATACTGCCACATATGCGCTGCCACCTCTCTCCCTTAGTCCTCAGAGATTCGTATAGCCAGCAACCACGGTTCTTCAACTAAAACTCAATAAGTGTTTGGAGAGCCGATTACACTTACACACGAGGCAACGTCTTACTTCATGGGTAGTAACGCAACTATGGATAACTTCGTAACTTCTAAGTACGATTCAATCGGTTGTTTTTACATATGTCAATGGGTGCCAGTGACTCCTTACCACCAGGTGGACTGCGTGCGTGCTCATTTGCTATCTTTAAACGATAAAAAATAACCTCAGCAAGGAATTGATCACAAGCTACCACTTTTCCGACTAAAACCCAAATTGCTGAGAAACAACGGCTACGGGCGTGATAACATTACCAGAAAATCGTAAAAAGCTTGTACCACATATTTACACTTTTTATCTGGTAGTTAAATACGTAATAGTTGACATAACAATGTCTGGCATAAAATAGGTGTCCGCCAATGACTCCGGGGAGGGCTGTAAAACTATACGACTTCGTCGGGTTCAAATCCGGGATCTAATGTTCGTGTAAATTATATATGACACTGGGACAGCGGCCGTAATAGCGTACCAATAGGGCACGTATAGGCAAGTTTAGGGTTTTTGAAAAAAAAAACGTAGGCGAGACGTCAGCGAATCGATGTTTTAAAGTTCCTTACCTAAATGGGGCTTAATGGCGAAGGATGTCCCATTGGCCCTCATCTCTTAATGAAAGGTAGTTACTGTCGCCTATAGACATTTGCAACACCAGAAGAGTCAATTGTTTTGTATCGATATCCCTGCGTAACATTATTGATTTATCGTATTATGCTGAATGGATATTCCGATATATTGTATCGTAGTGGGCATATTTATTTGGTTTTCTTTTGTTGGCTTTTTATTTTTTATCGTGTTTAGCAGACCCGCGCAACTTCGGTTGCGCCATATAAAAGAGAGTGAGTCAAATTTTACCCGTTTTTGAAACATCTTTCGTTGATACTCCGCTCCTATTGGTCGTAGCGTGATGTTATATATAGCCTATAGCTTTCCGCAATAAATGGGCTATAAAACACTAGATTTTCAATTCAAACCAGTAGTTCCTGAGATTAGCGCGTTCAAACAAATACTCAAATTCTTTAGCTTTATATTATTAGTATAGAGCATAGTTGTCTTCTTATGGTGGTGTTTTGATCTATTTTTAAATTTTCTTTTTTTGGATTCAGTTACAGGGGCAAGCAAACGCTTGACCCCGAACTTGCTACTGAAATATTTTACACAACTTACGCAGCGGTCGTAAATCGCATACCCGCCCCCGATACTCGGGTCTAGTGCTTTGTGTGGAATTCAGCCGCGTCATACCCATGCCAGCGTTATTTAGGAAAGGCTAAGATCTACTTGAACATCTGGATAGGAGATAAAACTTTTATTTTATTGCTTTTTATTTTCCGTGGGTTTCCTAACTAGGTCTCCATTACGAAGATTCCGCTGATCTTGATAAACACTTTTGTCTATGGTATCATCTATCGGGAATAACAATATATTCATTGACATTTTTTATCAAGAGTGTGTTATGGTTTAACATCAATACTAAAGCTTTGAATAATCAAAACAAAGTATTTTATACAGTATGCTAAAGCGATATATTTGTAGGAATACAATACTTCGAAAGTGTCCTATTGCCAAAATATCGTATTAAATTTCAATATATCATGTTGTGATGAATAGATATTTCGATATATCGTATAGTAATGGGCTTTTGTTATTTTTGAATTTGTGATCTTGTTAGTAGATGTAGTATATATCTTTCTTTTTATGCGGTTTTTTTTGGGCCAGTCATAGGGGTGGCACGAAAACTGTATAACTCGTTACTACTATATTTAAAAAAAATAAAAAAGCATTTTCATCACTAACATGCTATTGAAAGGATTTTATGAACTTGAACATCTGGAACATAGATAATAAAACTTTCATTTTGTTGAATCATGTTTTTTGTTACTTTGGGTTGCCTTATAGTTGCCAACGGGATCCTTTTACTAGGACTCGATGTATCCGTCTTATAATGTTAGTATTTAAAATATTGACATAAATATAGTGATATTATTGTCATACAAAACATTTATATATACCGAAACTATTCATAATGACGATTATATAACATCTGTACATATAAAATGCTTTGTCCATTACACTTGAAACTTGGAGAGTATGTTCTTTGTATGACTTAGGCATTCGATAAGAACGGATTTTCCGAAATTCTACCTATCAGAGGTTGAAAAACAGGGACAAAGTTTGTATGGGACAACTCGATTTCTTAGTAAATTAGGCTTATAGTTTACTTATACCCTATATTTTATATTCCACGATATTGCCATCAAGGAACGCCCTAACCTAGCCTAATCCCTCGGGATATAAGATCACCCACTACAGGTAAAAGATAAATCTGCTAAAGCCCCTCGTATACTCCTCTATTTTATAGGTGATATAGAACTCCACCGCGCCCTCACAGAAACGATATTTACGAGTCGCCTAGTCTATTAGATCTTCCCCTTGGCTATCTAATACTAGCTGTGCCCGCGGCTCCCCCGCTACCCCTCCTTTTTAGGGGTTGAATTTT
>DWNR01002154.1:0-13535 GCA_018250455.1 Polygonus leo | reverse complement strand
AATGACTAAGAAACTAAATGCAAACTGGTACACCACTTTCTTGGCCCACCGTACCATATTGCATATCAGTCATAGAGCACATACCATAAAATGCGGTACAGAAGGCCTGCTTTTAACTACGTGTAAAAACACATACAGGAGAATCTAATTTGAAATCACTCAAATGGCAGTGAAGTGTGTTGGGTTCACCCTTTGGATTTTTAAGCTTTGTAATTAATTGGCATTGGCAGAAAATATTATAATTAAAAATATATGTTCAAAAGTCAAATATCTCATTTGCATTATTTTTCGTTCTCGTAACTTATTGGCTCTTCCAATATGTTTGGAGTAGTAATGAACGTGTATATTAATTTTAAATATATTGTTATAACTTGCTTTTCCTTGTGTAAATATTCAAAAATGAATTTTAAGTACCTTAAAAATTTACGGTTTTATTTCTATAGAAAGGAATGTATTTAAATTTATTTTTAATTCCATAAATATTATTAATTGAAAATCGTAAATACTTTATTACTTTTCGCACAATATTGTAAATGTCCACCTGTTTTACATTGAAGCGTAGGTAATCATAATCGAGGCGAGCGGTAGCCACCCTTCTACTCTGTTCTTATTTGAAGCAGATACCTTACGTATACGTTTACAAAGTCTCAAAGCAAAGTCCTATCTGAAAGCAGCTAGCTACCAAACTTATGTTAGATTGCAGTGACAGTAGCGTTTCCGCTGTTGCTGCACTGTTTTAGATTTTGCTTTGGACTTTACTTATTCTATTCAGGATACACTCTGTGTGCGACAGTACAGTAAACTTGACTGAAGTGCTCTTATAGAGTGTTACTCACTAAAGGCTTTGGGAATTCTGAGTACTTTTCAAATAAGTAAGAGCATATGCGACTTTATATGATGGTCTTCGAAGATGTTTGAAATGGCACTAATGGAATGTTTTTTTGTATGTATGTAACACACAGATTAGTCTTTAACTTTAGATTTTATGGTTTAGTTTGAATGAAAAGTACTTAGCACTCTTGTTTTTGGGAATATTGGTAGGATGTGTGGTTTCTGGGCACATTTAAAGTCGAACGGGCGACTTCTTAGTTTTTAGTCAGGGGTCATGCACATAGCAACGTACGTGTGTGCATATGGTCGACCTCAAGAAGGACTTCAATCTTGTTTGGGATTGATTATGAGGGTTTTTGGGCGTAGCTTCATAAAATCGAGTTACTACTACAGCTACATTCATAGGGGTAATAGTATATATAGTAGAGTATAGTATGTATAGTATGACCGTGATATTAATCCATGTGTATCTGGCTACGGGAATCACAAAGTTTTAAATATAGTCCATTCGTTAAATAAAATTTAATTATAACCTGCTTTAAATAGGTGAGTACAATATTCGGAGAAAACTTGTAACATCTATTAAGAAGAAAATTACAACCACCTCACGTGGAATACTTGAATTTTATTGTCGCTACGTGAATTTCTACGTTACATTTAAAAATCTCTAGGTTCACGTCGCAGGTCAGCATTTAAAACTGTCAAAATACGACATAACAATAGCGAGCCGGATACACACGTACGCCCGCCGCGACATGCCGGACACCTGGTTAAACGAAAACGTGGGAAAAATTAACGTACGTCGTTCCACCAAAATAATGAAATTCGTCGCCTGTAGAAAGCTTAAAGAACACTTCCAGCACCCCTAGACAAATGGCACAAACGATAGTAGAATAGAATAGAATAGAATTCTCAATGTATGGAACTGACATAAGCTTACGATAAGTAATTTCAAACCACTTTAAATTTAGCGCTAGCACACTTCAGAATGTCGAACTGTCATAACGTATTTGACGCTTACGAACGAAACCAAAGACAATATTTGTCTTTTTTCGTAACGATCGGATAGAATGAGCGTTCGACAATTCGAAGTACGTTTGGCTACAAATTGACGAACGACATCGCCAAGGCGTTTACGATTGTCGTTATGGAATAGATATGAAACGATTGCCATTTGTCTAGGCTAGCAGGCCAGACTTTATAAATTTTCACGATGTTTCACATGTATCGTAGTAGTAGATTGTGTATTTTTGTGTAAAGGTAGCATACGTGCACGCAGTCCACCTTATGGTAAGTGGCCATTGCCGGCCATAGACATCAATAATCATCCTCAAGTGCGATTGAGTCTAAGTTTGATCACAGATGCGTTGCTACCCCTGAGGACAAAGATTTTCGCCTCGCGTTGAGTATAGCCGGCAACCACGCCGCTCCATACTGAAGACAATAAATTGCTTCACGGAGGATTGTGAGGGTGGCGGTGGCACCTCCCCGGTTGAACTACGTGAGTTCTACCTCCTGACAATTTACCATCAGGATGTATTATTTTGATTACTTTATCAAAACCATAATAACTTAAAATGATATTTTGAAATCAGAGACACATTTCAATTGATTAAATTCTTTGCTTATTATCTACACGACCTATTTAATAAATAATTTAGCACGAAGTAATTAAACGAAACCCGTTTTTATAAGCGTTAACATTTCGCGAGTAAGAGTCGAGAACAACAGGCGTTTTATAAATGTGCCTATGTACGGAGATTTCTTTCTCGCTGTATTTTCCGTTTCATGGAAAAGTGATTTGTTTTTGTTTAGTCTAATTGCGGGTCGGCCGTGAGAACAAAGCGTAATTGCGGATCAACGGTGTGTACTGGCGTGCTGCCAACGTAGACGCATTCAGCTAAAACTCGACACTCTTAGCTACCCTTTCAACTTTATGCTCGCCTGGTATAGCTATCATTCAACGTGCATGTTTTTATGAGATTCTTGCAGTGCCCATTCAAGTATATAATGATATTTATTTGTATAACAATTGTAATAATAATATAATTATAATTAATGATATAATTATAATTAATGATATATTTTAAACAAATGAAGCACTTAAGATAAAGGGATATTATTTTTTATTTGATTTTCTTTTACCTATAGAGAATCTATCTATTTAAAACAAAGCTTATGAAGATTATATTAATTAAAGTTATGCTTCCAGCATTCGGGACATATATTTTATCGGCGTACAGAGCGTTTAGTCGCAAAAACGCTTTGAGGAGACTTATACTTGATACAAGATGTTTTTGATATAACAATTGCTGTAGACATTCTGTTTAAATCATACAACTATTAATGATTTGATTCTGTTGAGCAAATTATATGCTTATATCTCAATAGTTGCGTCTCCACTGACCGAGCAACCTCGCGAGGCAGCCTCAGGCGTTTGACGTGGAACAATTTGCCGCGCGAAGTAACCTCGGGTTGGAGTCTATTGCGCGAGGCAGACTTGCGAGATAAATTCTTGATCGGACGCAGAGTATCACTGCCTAGATCTTCATATGAAGGGTTTGGGGATTTATATACAACACACGTCGTTAGTAAAGTAATTAACTTCATAGGCTCTTCAGAATACTGTAGAAAACTCTCAGGTTTAAAGGTGTCTCAAGTTTATTTTAAAAATGTCTAAGCAGTATCAATAGCAAATGTCTGTGTAGTAGACACAGCTATAAGAATAAATATATCATGAAAGGAATGTAAAGTGAATTGGAAATAATGAGCTCGGCATTACAACACGTAGTAATACCATTTCGTTTAACTACCCAGCTTCCTTCCTTCAAACGCTATTATCCTTGGTTTATGTAAACGTGCAATTTCGCCTTTCCTTTATATAAAGAGAGTTTCAAAATTGCAACTGCCTTGAGATAGTAAAATGCCATAAAAGTTATTCGGGGAAATTTAGTGTATGCTACACAAAGTATGACAGTTAGGTAGTTGCTACACAATAAGCGATCATAGTTCTAGTAGTCTCTTTTTGAAAAAAAGTTCAAAAAGACTTTCTCTTTTGAGAAGTTTTTGTGAGTGTTAGGGACACTATCACAGGTCTTCAAATTATTTCATTCTTATTGTGTTCTTCAAAAAAGCTGAAAAAAAATCGTTCTTACAAAGTGCATTGATAGCCTATCTGGTGTTGCAAATGTTCATAGGCGATGGTGGCTGTTATTAGGTGGACCGCCTGCTTTATTGTTAGGTTTAAGAATGATAAAAAAGAGATATTTTGGTAATCCGCAAAATATTGCGTAATGAATCCTATTATTAAGAAGACGTTAATGGCTTGCGTCATTGCGGCTCAGGAACATTAGCAATCAACCTAAAGTACTATTGAATTGAGGTCGACCACAAATGCGTTGATATCCCTGAGGATTCGGGTAAACATCCAAATCCACAGGGACATCAACTCGTGCATGAGTAAAGCCGGCAACCACGCCTCATGAGGGTGACAGTGGTACCTCTACGGTTAATTGACATGACTTCTACAACTTGGCAATAACAAAGAAAATCTGTGAAATTAAAAGTATTAAATTTTTTTTCTTGGTATGAAATTGTTACCATAGTTATTGTCGATTAAATAGTTTTATATTCTTTCATATTATTTATTATTTTCATTATATCTTTTCGTTAGTAGTGATCCGGGTACCCAAATATGAAGCAACCAATCCTTTAGAAAGTACAGTCGGAATAGTAGTAATAGCGGAAGCAGTAAAACGCCACTGATGTTGCAGTGTGACAGAAATCCTTGTGTATTTTCCCTTTTGTAGTCACATTGGTTCTCTTGAAACCGTTGTTGCAATGAATAGTGTAACAAGGTCGCACATGGAATTCAATGAAGCCAGGATGCCAACGGATAAGTGGAAGACGCATGTTTTATTATGTGCGATGTAAAAGCTTGCTTGGGACAAGATTATTTTAGATTTAGATTAGATTATTTTCAAACTAAAATCTTTCACAAGCATAATAGAAGTTTACATAACTTTTAATTTGATGTAGATAAGTTGATAACTAGTTATACATTCACTGTGAAGTACCGGTCTTAATTTAGAGTTAGTAGATAACACAATGTGTTAAACATTGTGTTGTCAAGATACACTATATAAGTACTTAACTTATATGGTGTATTTTGACAACTGTGGATGGACTTCTACGAAATATTCCTCTGATGAAATACAATTGTGTATTTGTCGTGATTCAGTCAATTTTGATTCTAAGATATGGTTCTAACGTTATTTTGAGACACTTCTATAACGAGACTCTGTACTATAACGAGATTTTTATAGAATATCTAAATTTAACACTACACATAGCGAAGCAGGCAGTATTGAATTCTTATCGTCCCTCGCATCATTACACCCGTCGATGCGCGCCGAGCGGCACTGAGCCTGGTTCCGGATATTGCACTGCATACTATAAACTTGTATGCTACACTTGTATACTATGTATCTACATATACGGCTATAGCCATCTTACATTATTTGCATAGTGGGCTGTTGTCTCATCATGCAGGATATTATTAGGCTTGAGATACAGCGAGACACTTTCAACGCCTCACTTGTGCCTATTTCCTAGAAATAGAAAATAGTATTTTATAGGATGCGAAAATATGTGATCTATAGCTCGTTTGATACGATAAGGTAAGTGCCATTAGATTCATAAATGCTTACTACGAAAATGAAAGCAGTAGGGCAAAGTATTACGAAGATCGGCCTTCAACATAAACAAACTGTGAACATTCGTAGCAAATTTTTCACATGAAGAACTTCTAAAGCTTCATCCATCACCGCGGTTACCAGAGTTAGCGACAGTTGGCTTCAAAATCAACCCAGTTTTGAACAAACATAAGCTTGAACCAACTTTAACGTGTCAAGTAATATTTGCTTAAAAATCTCACCGGCGTAGAATGGAAGTTTTCTTCCTAATTAGTCTGCGAAATGTAGATGTCTTTTCACGACGACACTTAAACCTCAAAGGAAAATTTGTGTAATACTTTTAAATGAGGTTCGCGCGGCGGAGGCTCTGCAAATATTGTGTAATTTTAGGGTCCCGCGGCTTCAAACATTTGAGGGTATATATGAGGGTATTGTTTCCCTCATAATTTATTTACATATAGACGATGAGACAGGTACTTACCATTAGCACTTTTAATTGTTCAATCTTTTAGATTAATTTGCACGATGGTTTGCTTGGACAATAATTGCATTTGCACCGCCAGAAACCATTGATATGTATAAGTTATTCTATTGTGTGTGTGTGTTGTGTGTTCTGTTGTGATTTAAAATGGTTCAAATATTAATTACAAAAAAGTTTAGCGGTGGCCTAATAGAGTACATTTTTTTCCTTGATTTAGTTATTACGCTTTTGCCTTAATTGCTATCAACGGCGGCAGTTCATAAAAAAGAGTTTAGACGATTTGAGAATCTTTTCCTTTTATGTAGACTGTTAATTTAAGGCGCTGAATATCGTTGTCCATATGAAACGAAACCCACAGCGTTGAGGCAAACTCTTGCTTAACACACTTTTATAAGTAACCGTGTTAGATGAAAATTGTTCTTACGTAAAATAGGTGTCGTTCTATTAGCAAATAAGGGAATATTTTACGTTGACGCTCTTCATAAATTTATACATATAGTCTTTTCATAAAGTGATTATCTTTTTATCTTAGTAAGATGGCTTTTGTATCGCGAAATGTGTATTGACCCTTCTAGGTTACTATTTTTTAATTAACTAGATTTTGACTGAGATACGTGAATGTAACTACCAGGTGGACTTGTATGCAGTTAGATAGGAACGATTCTACCGCTATAGTCTTTTTCACGCTGTACTATTTCTTTTCATTAATAACTAAGATGACGCGGCGAACGTTGTTCTGCATTAAAAATATAGCTTTTTACCAATTTATAACCACGTTAGAAAGTCATCGCGTTTCAATAAAATACAAAACATGTCTTACATCAATTCTTTTAAAGAATGTTTATGCAAATATTGAAGTAGATTGTAGTTTGAACCAAGTAATCACGTTGTCACGTTGTGCAGTAAACATGCAAAACCAAAACTGCTAGTCCGATTTGGATGTGGTTATGGTTATGGTTTATGGTTGATTAGTGAGGATTCTTAAATAGGTGTAACGGTAGTATCACACTAGGTGGCGTGCAGTAATATGTAATCTATAAAAAGTTTGAAATACAAAGCAAAATTAAAAAATTTGAAAACTTTATAAAAGTTTTAATGTAATTGAAAATGGATAAAGTAATAAAAAAGTCCGACTTAAAGAATTAAAAAGCTTTCATAAATGGATTTGATCTCTCGCAGAGTCGGACATATGAACTACAGAGTATTAGTTTTTATATCACTTCCCTTCGTACCTATTTGGTTCTCGAAGATGTAGATGTGGCAATAACATATTCAACTCCCTATGAACTTGAGTGAGGATAAGCTTTCCGTTGGCTTTCTTTGGATACGGAACCCTACTGAAACACTTTATCATTTTGCAGTGACAATTAGTGGTGCCGCCAAAACGAGACCACAAAGAGCAGCAATCACAATAAAGGCAAAATTGTTTCCTTCGTTTGGTTAAGTTCATTATACAATATTTTATGAAAATTGTTCGTACATTGTCTGTATAAACACAACCGCATCGCGGTTTCACAGATCGCTTACCTGCAGTGCATTCACATAAATACATGACAATCAAGTTCCACAATTCTCGTGTATTGTGGAAATTCGTACATGTCATGTGTGTTCATTAATGCGACACGCGGATTTGTAGCAAAATCTCTCATTATTCGTCAATTCAATTATTTCCTGGTTAGGAAATTATTGTTATTAGAAATTAGAATTAGATATAAAAAAAAAACTTTTATGTACAGTGAAGGCAGAGCCTTTATTATATTTAATTAAAGATACGCCATATAAATGGACACTCATTTCTATTTAGAATTATCTAAGTAATGAGTTAAAACAGATGCGTGGGAGAATGTTTTAACTCAGGGAAAACTCTGAGATGTTTAACTCGCTACCTTGTTCAGAACAAGGTTTTTATCTAAAGGCGACTCAGGTAAGTTATTTATTGTAAATCGTAAGCCTTCGTAAATCTTCTTAAATCTTCTACTACGGATTTAAGATGTAAGAACGTACGTGATTTGGGCAAACAGTAGCGCAAATATAATCAGCTTATGTCTTGATCTTATCCTTTTTCTTACTGTTTTGTTTTCCTTATTTTTTATTGGACTTGGGAAATTGAAAAAAATATACAAAAATATTAGAATGAAATAGTAAAATTTAAAATATGAATATATTTACATATCAGAAACCTAGAGATATGTTTTGATGTAGAAAAGAAAAAAAGCTTCTATAAAAATGCGGGTACCTACTTCGAAATAAAATTATTATTATAATTATAATGGTTTGCAAAAATAAGTACAAATCATGTAACGATGTGCTTGTACATTTTCAAGTAACACCAATTCGTGCAGCAAGCAAAAACACTTCTCTTTGGGCTACGTAAGCTCTTTTGCCGATAAAATGTGGTATGTTGACATTATCGACTCGCTGAAAGTGCATAGTGGGCAGACTTAGAAAAGGACTGATCGAAAATCCGTAGTTACAAGAGCCACAATCAATTTGATACCGTTGGAATTGAAAGGACGAGAAATGGTTAGATATCGGCCAGTGATAGTAGATGCCCGCTCTCCTTCGAGACAAATAGAAGGCATAAATCTCAGTTAAACATCGGTATGTTTATACGTAGAATAACCCTACGATGTTGGTTTTACTTACACGTAGCAAATATTTACGAGAAAAACGCATTACGCTTAAGCAAAGGAATAAGATTTATGCGTTAAATATAAATACGTATATATTTACACAAAACGTCTCATACAATGTACATCTTAAAGTTGAGGAAACTTTCTATTTCGATATGTTTTTAGTTTATTCTTCACCTATCTAAGTATATTTATTGTTGTTTGTTCACAATACATATAAAAATAAATTGTACGTAGAAACTTACAAGTTTTACTGCGTACTAAATATTAATATAAAATTAATAAAAATTAAGTTTATAGGACTTCGAAGTACGTAACAAAATAAAGTACTAACAGGAGGGTAGACCTTAGTATAGATATGAGCTTAACTGTAGCAAGTGTAGTGTATAGGCAGGCGGGGGTTTTAGGGGGGGGGGGGGACCCAGGGGCGTTACCCCCCCCAAAATTTTAAAAAAGGTAAATTATGAGAGTTTAAAACCAGGTATAACTGCAGACGTTCAACATATAATTACTCGTATTGGCAATAAAAATAGAAGACTTCCATTTGTTTTACGGTGTCATTCATATTATTATACTCAGTATTTTTGTGTAATGACCCCCCCCCAAGGTTTAGTATGACCCCCCCAAAATTTGAGTCTGTGACCGCGCCTGATAGTGTGCAACTATGAAGATACTGTTTTGATATGATTACTATTAAAAAAATCTGTTTTATGGAAGTCCTTAATACAAGCGTATTATCTGTCTATCTTAGTTTCATAAAGATCGAAGACAGGCTCAAGGTTAATACTCCAGACTATGACATAAATCATTACGTCAAATTGCTATTGATTGACTTAACTTATTGAGTAAACTTTCGTTCCTTACGCACTGTATATGTACTTAACGAGTGACTTATATGGTTTTATTTCCTTTTGTTGGTATGGTTGGTACCTTACGGATTTACTTTCAATTGCTTTCAATTCAACTGATTGCTTGCATTAAAGCCACTGTAGTATAAGCTACAAATTTAGCTGTAATATTTTTTGTCCATCTAATAACTATTTCTGTTTGATTATAGTAGAGACGGAATCTACAACATACTTCAGAAGTATTAGAGAAGGACCTTATGACCATGTTCGTGGTCGATTCATGTCGGTAATTTTTGTCCAAGTACTAATTGTATTATTTAACGGTGGACCACGCCGTTTACCAGGAGGTAGAACTCGTTAAGTTCAACCGGGGAGGTACCACCGCCACTCTCATAAGCCTCGGTGAAGCAATTATTGTGTTTCGGTTTGGAGAGGCGTGGTAGCCGGTGGACTGCATTCTCGTTTGCTACCTTTACATGGAAAAAACATTATTTACATTTGGAGTTATTTTTTCTTTTTGATAATTTCTAGCAGTATACTTCGTTGTACTAATTCGTTGCAATAATTTAAATCACGTGCATTTTAATATAACTCTAGTCTAACACATCTACTTATTGAAAAGCAAATTTCTTTACAATATATATATTATTCGATTTATTTTATTATAATAATTTTCACGTTTAAAAGATGTTTTGTTTGTTGTTGTTTGTTTTCATTAGGTTTTGTCCCTCAGGAAGATCAATGCACCCCATTTTGGGGTGGATTGCAATATTTGGTTTGTTTATAAAATCTTACAATCTAAATTATTTATTTTGTATTTTATAGGAACAGAATAAAGGTTATGTTTATGATATTACAGTATCATTTATTTATTAGTTGAAAATCATGGGAATAATACAGGAATAAGCTAATTTTGAATATCAAATTAAGTACTTAAATGATAGAACAAACGCGACGTTTAAATGTTTTCTACCTGCAAATCCTGCAATTGTGAAGAAGTTTCCAAGTTAAATAGGAGTAATAAGGATAGAGTGGCACAGTTAATTACAGACACGAGCGCCAGCTTCTAATTAAAGAGTTCTTTATTTAAATCGTCTTGAAGAATTTAAATATATACAGTTCAAATTGACTCAACTTACTCTATAAACTTACGTGTTTTATGGAAGTTTAATTGTGACGGCGAATTGAAATCTTGTCATGAAGCTCTGAGCGTACAGCGTGAGAACTGTTTTTCCTCAATTTTTGCTCAGTGTTCGTAGGTGGCTTTATTTAATTTATGATCAGTTTACAGTTTTAGTTTCTTTATACTACCACTAGCTGATCCAGCAAACGTTGTGCTACAATAAAAATGGGGGTTGACAGTAGAGGAGTGAAAATTTAAGGTTGTATGTATTTTTCAATGCTGAATCATAAAAAAATAAAATTAACAAATATAATTAGAGGTGGACCACCCTTAATATTAAGGGTTATAAAAATAGATGTTGATCGATTCTCAGACCTATCCAATATGCACACAAAATTTCAAAGGAATCGCCGAACCGTTTCGAAGGAGTTCGGCAACGTACACCGCGACACGAAAATTTTATATATTAAGATTAAGTTTTGACTTATTAGTAAGATTATATCAACGATTGTACGCAAATATCATAGGTACTTCTTTGATTATTTCCATAATTTTGGTGTGTCTCGTAGTTTTTTACTAATGATTTTCTCGAAAAACAATATAATTTTTATAATTCGTCTCATCTCAGTCTGTTATTATACGAACTACACAGTGTATAATTAATAGGTTCAGTACCCTCCAAATTAGATGCAAGTAGGAGTAGACGCAGACAGTAGGTATAGTTTTGTGGGAGGGTGGGAAGTATTCCTCCCTTGGCACCCTAGCCCTAACTATACTTAAAATTTATCTATATCATAACATCTATCAGTAAAACGACAACAAAAATTGCATTAAATGCATAACTGAAACGGGTGATTTTAAAAGTATTCCCTGAACATATTGGGGATGAAATCCTGTTATGAGTAATTCTATTTAAAATCCATGCAAGATAACTAAACTTAAGTTACTTGGCTTCGTGTGAAAGTTTGACCGGCAACCATATCTCTCGAGACGAAACATAAGAAGAAGAAGGTCTAAAAATATGTTAGTGGGAGTACATTATTTAAACCACCTTAATAAAGAATTATAAAGTAACGTACATTTGATACTCTCTGCCTTATAGGACACATTTGGCGTGAAGATGTGTGTATAAAGTAACGTAACGTAAAGAATAAAATGGTAAGGAAATGTTTAAACCTTATTGAATAACGCACGAATACCCAATAAAGTTTTTTCAGCACTGGCAATGGTTTGGTCGCCTTAATGATTCCAGTTGAAATGAATCGAATTTTATCGAATTTGAATGAAACGTTAATTCCAGTTCCGAATTGGTTACTGACCTGAAAAATGTACTTGTGTATAAATAACGTTTCCCAGAATTATTTTGTGAACAAAATTGCGCAAAATTGCGCAACAAAACACACTGTTGTAGAATTATACATTGGTTGTATTTAAGTTTTATTTACACCTGCTATGTTTACGTACTATGTAAATAATACGTTTTATTCCAAAAACGAAAAAAAGGGATAATTGCATGTTTAACTCGCGTACAGAGGGCCGAAAAATGAATTGTGTTTCTTTAAGTTTTTTTGTTATAAAACTTGTTTTCCGTGAAAAATTCAGGTTATTAAAAACAGGCTCAAAGCTCTTTGTTTGTCATACAAACATTATTTACATGAGAACAAATAACGATCAAACAATATTGTATTACAAAATATTTTTTTCTTTCTCGATCATATCCCAATGTACAGTAGAAAATATACTTCTCGTAAGTTTTTTTTGAATAAAAATTAAAAAAAACATACATAAAACACCTAGAAAAGGAGGTGTATTGAACCTGGTTTGTATTTGTATACTTTGAACAAATATATCATCAAATTGACATTATATGTAATATCATTACAAAATTTGGTTATAAATACCCGAACTTGGGTAGCACCTAAAACCCGACGCTAAGCATAAATCAGTACGTTTACATTGAATAACATCCTTTGTAGCGCAATAGTATCTGAGGACAAAATGACCGTGTAATTTACTGCTAAACTACGCGAGTTAGCGCAGATCCGGACAGCTCCCAGCGATTCCCCAGGCTAACAGATCTCTTTGTAACCTGCAATACCTACATTCCTCGTGTTTGGTTCTAGTGCACGGCTAGCACAGTACACTACTCGAAACTATTTCGTGAATTCTGTCCGTGGCTATTTCTCTCGTGTCAAAATATTTTCCCTTTGTATTCGGACAATATCGCGGAAAAATACATCAAAGCTAAATTCCACCCTTACAGCTTTTTGATTCCATGAATTGTCTAGGTTGTCCCAGCAATACTAAATAATAATCGGCCGAGTGAGAGTTGTACTCGCACCTAAATTTTGACAGTTGGAATGCCTTTTTATCCGTAGTTTTAAAAACCGAGTAGAGGGCGTTGTTTAAAGGTATATTTTTAATTTATTTTCTCTTATTTGATTCCAATTTTCTATTCTATTTTCTTTTATTTGTTATCATAGTAGTTACAATAATATTAATTTTGTGAAAAATTCCAGTTTCTAGGGAGAAACTTATTATGTGTATAGCTCAATAAATTTCAGTTAGACCGGGGAGGTACCACCGCCACCCTCATAATCCTCCGTGAAGCAATTCTTGTGTTACGATTGCAATTCTGGTTTGGTAAGGTGTGGTAGCCGGCTATACTTATGTACAAGGCGAAAATCTTAGTCCTCAGGGGTAGCAACGCATCTGTGATCAAACTTAGGTATTATTTAATTACTGATGGACGATTACTGATGTCCATAGGGGCGTGCGGGCGGATGTGAAGGGCGGCAGTGACCATTTACACCAGTTTCAGGTGGACTTCGTGTTCGTTTGCTATACGATAAAAAAGAGTGTGTGTACTCATGTACGCACGTAAAAAGTTATACTTCTTTGGCGTAACAATCCAAAAATACCAAA
>DWNR01002153.1:0-13536 GCA_018250455.1 Polygonus leo | reverse complement strand
AAAAAAAAAACAAAAAAAAAAAAAAAAAAACATACGGTACGAATTGATAACCTCTTCTTTTTGAAGTCGGTTAAAAAATGCAGCAAGTAATGTATATAATTATATTCAAACCCTTAACATCTAGATCTATACAAGAATTCACGTTTCGTTTGATATTGTACTAACACTATTGTCCTATCGTAAGTATTATTGTATATTATTACATTTCTAAACCAAAAAAAAAGAAATAATAATAAATCACTAAATATATCGTAAAAATCTGTATGTAATATGTCTGCAAGTATTAAATCAACCAAATTTATGCCGACTTGTAAATTTAGTCTTCAAATTAATAGTATGCGAAGATAACACGCTGTTATCAATATCAAATTCGAGGCGTACTCCGTTGCCAATCGGCATAGATAATGACTATGACCTAATTACCAACATGCGTGTAAATGATCTGCCTTGTGTGTTTACAAACGTTTCTCTGTTTAAAATGAATAAGAGCATTGAGGGCGTGTAGCAGAAACTAAAATTGATTGAACATTAACATAAACAAGCAGTTTTAAAGTAACTTCCTCTTCATAAATCACAAATTTACATAATTTAACAGCGGTGTTGATTAATAATTAATAATACTACTGGTATTATCATATTTTTTAAAAATGTATAAATTTTTAGGAATGTTATCTGCTATTCTATACATATAATAAATTTGCAACTAATCGCTGTCTGTACATGGAAGTTATTTGTTTGAAATTGACCCCATGTTATTAGTAAGGAATAAAAAAAAAACAATGTTTTTTTTTGTAAGCGTAATTCGATTTAAATGCGGCTTTCACTTAAGTATTGTTGCAGATTCCACTTTAAATTTACTTTACTTTTGAATTTTAGTACAATCGGTTCATAAATAAAAAGTTATGCTGATTAAAAAGAAAAGTCGTACCTACCTTTACTAATTGTTTTACATCGCATGCGTAGCCGCGGGCAATAGTTTGTATATAATAAAATTGGTAAATAATCTTAATAATCGGCAACAAAAGGAGTATCTCCTTGAAAACTATCCGAGTGTAAGAAATATTCTCGAAACTCGATTTATCCCTATTCCCGAACCCCTCTCCATTCTCGAACATCCGGGGGATGAGGAAATGTGTAGGTAGAACGGATGCGTAGGTAGAAAGTCCTCACATTATCCTGCGAATTCTAACTCAAAGTACTCTAAGCTTTAAATGTTACCCCGTAGGCGACATGTTCGTGTCATGTGTAAGTGAATATAACCTTATGTAACTTTTTCCAAATGAAAACCACCTACAGACTTCCATCGGATCTAAGAACACTCTCTTTAGTTGCAGAACTACCTACAGATTTTTCAATAAATAACTACAGAGTTAGATAATATGCTAACTATGCTATGCTAAATTTTATATAGACTCTAGTATCATACGTTGTCAATTGTGTGCCCATGTGAACTTCTTATTAATATAATTATTGTAAATTAAGTGGCATCCTTGAAAAATGTCGTAAATCTACTGCAATATTATTCAGTCAATATAAAAATTTCCGTATAATACGCACGATCGGATTACACTCATTCCACTTAACAAATACTCGTTTTATCGTATTACATCATACTAATGCTGCAGCCAACAGCTTCCCTCAGTCATACGTCAAAATCGTCATCAAAGAACTCATTGAACCGACGACGTCATTCTATTGGCAATCCCTCGCCTCTAGAACGCTAATCTATTTGTCGAAGTGTTTCCTTCCTCAAAACTGAGAAATTTATAAGTCATTCCCATGAGGATAAATTTGTTTAGATAATATTATACGTATTATAGCCACCTTGATAAAAACTGATTTGTTTACGTGAACATTTCATCAGCGGTCGAATGACGTGGCAGTCACCTCCTATTTCTCGGTAACTTGAATGACTAATACACTGTTTTGCTTCGCATCCGTTTTTAGAGCTCTCGAATGATTAGTATCTATATATTACACCGCTATTATAGATAAATAATGCTTCATGAAATTCACGTTTAAGTTTGCCTAACGCTTAGTCTGTCTGTGTATTTAGGCCAGTAACAAAGGGTTCAGCGCAAGCGTATGCTGTAATACTAGATAGATTAGATAACAACGAATGAGAAATCTGCGATGTTTCGTTGATAACACTATCACGCCACTGTATCATTTGAGGAAATTAATATGTCCTCAATGATTACGAGTGCGGCCTTATTCGATAGTTGGCTGCGTGCTAAATCTCTTGTTATCTTCGCAAATAATATCGGATACGGACGTGATAATGAAACTAGCTTTATTTTGGCGACATGAAACGTAAACATAGTGGCGTGGAGAGACGTCCGGACGCAAGGGCATTACTCTTTTCTGGCCGATACACGAGATTCACATAAAAACATCACTATTTTTACAGATACACACGCCATTAATTCCGATAGCATAATAAACATCTACGTCATTGGTATCATAAGTATGTATGATAATATTATTTACATTGGCGTGTTTTGATTTAAAATTAACAACAACGATTACACATTATGCACAAAATGTTGTTGTATAGTACTGCATATCTTTTATCAGAAAGCAATCTATGCAAAGAATCAACAACATCTTTTTTTAAAAACAAACTTCCCGATAATATAAAATGATAACTATTATTTATTATTATTCACCTGAGAAACATTTTAACACCGAATTTAAAATGAAATATATTACGAATATTACTAAACTAACTCGTACAAGGAATTAAAATATACTTGAAATCGTATACTCTACGTCGAAAACCTCGACAATAATTGTTGTGACATTGTTATACGAATAATAGTGAATTATAATGCAACGCTTTTGCGATTTCACACTAAGACCAACCAAGGTGGAAGTCATTAAGTTTGCTCATCTACAAGACGTTTCGTCATTAGTTTATGTAAGAGAATTATATAAGCTCTCTTGGAATACACGGTCGCCTGTTAAGTGTCTCTAATTTCATAAGAACAACTTTGATACTGAACTGTTTGCTATGTATGCTCTGCTCGATATTATTTTATGTAACATATAACAAATAGCATGATGAAACTGGCCCGCAATTTTCAGTATTTTTATCAATACACTAAAGCCTTTCTACTTAGTAGCTGAATAAATGAGTCATATGTGTAAAGAAAATAAAGATGAGTTCGTATTTTCCACGTAAACTAACGCTTACTCACTTGGCAAAGGAAATCGATCGGAACGTATGATTCTACTCGTAATATCTGATAACATAATACATTTATAGACCTCGAATCGTTATACAAAATTTTATAATATGCACTATCGTGCATTTTCCTTGTGGACTGACCCAGACGTGATTCACGGAAAAAGTATGAATTGTGTTTCTGGCAAAATATTCTGAAATTCCTCACGCGTAAAGTTATTTCATCAACAAACATAAATCACTCGAATAGAATATTATTGTAAATTAATATGAATTTACGCTTGATTGCGTAGTTTGTTGTCGAAATAATTTATGGAAACAAATACATCCTCAATTTCATATAGTACGTATCGTCTACAATGTACACCATATTATTAACTGCTACATTTGTGTATCAAAATATATGATGCATACAAGTTAATATTTATACTTTATATCATACATACCCTCTCGCAGAGTTATTAACCGCATGAATTATAGTGAAATCCAGCCTAGTGAAAGTGTATA
This sequence comes from Polygonus leo, assembly GCA_018250455.1. Classification (NCBI taxonomy): domain Eukaryota; kingdom Metazoa; phylum Arthropoda; class Insecta; order Lepidoptera; family Hesperiidae; genus Polygonus; species Polygonus leo. Next base: position 9,842 of record DWNR01002153.1, on the reverse strand, counting down.
TCGCAGCGAATAGATACGTAGATAGAGTCAGGTGCGAGCTCAAGTGATAGTGTCGAGTTCTATCTGTTCAAACAGCTGAATGTTTATTTACTGCATATAAAGTGTTCATGTTTCTAAGATACTCGAATGAATACAAATAATGCTTGCAAATATTAAGATAATATTTACAGTATCTGCTTGTGTGTACACTGCTCGTGTGACCTACGTTTCTGCGTTTTCTGTGTTCAGGCAGGGAAAGAAAACAAACGTATTAGGAAAAAAAATATTACGTTTATTGCAACATCGCAATTCGAAGGCACATACTCGTACCGTACGCGCACTCCGTCAACGTAACATACAGTCACTTGTATAGTCCATAACACTGATCGTTTCAAAAAGTTCATATTCATGAATTGAATAATCGTTTTTCATTTATCACTTATAACTTAGGCGGCACTAATTAACGGGTCATACGGTTGCAGAATAGGTAGCTGGTTGGAAACGCGGGTCCTGCTCGCTCGCTCCTCATGCACCTTGAGGAGAACGAGATCCATGGCGGCGCGGGCATCCTCCAGGGGCGAGTGGCCGGAGCTCCCGCGCTGCACGCTGCGGCCCAGCAGCTCAGCTGAGAGCGCTCGCAGCGACCGTCGCAGCGGGAACCCGCGAGAGTGAGGATATAACGCGCATGTGTCCACTACTGCTCCGTGTAACAGTTTTAAAGCTCGAAGGTCATTGTCCAGTGCGTGTCCGATTAGGATCGTATCGCTTCCTACGAATCCTAGGATATCATTTTGTACATCTCGTAGCGTCTTAGTCGCGCGCGCCAGGTCGCGCGGCCTGATGCCCGAGAAACGTGTGTTGTGGTCGACGACAGGTGAACTAGGTTTCACTAATGATTTATAGACGAGGCGGCCATCCGCCGCTATGACCGCGATACTCGCTAGCTCCAAACCCGCCGTAGTGTAGCACATCTCGGCGTCGATGGCGTAAACGCCTCCTCTAGGCGATCGAGCTCGTACATAGCCCTCGAGAGGGCCATTCATTCCGGGTCGAGTGCCACTCCAAACGTGAAAACGCGCAGTGCTGCAACCTTTTGAACCGAGCGGCGCATTGCAACAGGTATGTCGAGAATCTCCACTTATTCGACCCCAATGATACACACAACTTTCTTGAACCACATATTCACCTTCGCGAGTCATTCTAAACATTTTATCACATCGTACGCACAAATGTTCCACTGCATCCGCTTCTTCGTCACTGTCGGAGCGAGGAGTGGACCCCCACGATCCTCGCCCGCTGTCACTTTGAGATAAACCAGGTACAAACTCCGGTGCGTTCACATCGAACGACGTAAACTGTAAGGGTCTCGGTCGAGGCGGCGGATTGATATACACGACCGCCTTCGAAGAGTTGGGCTCTATCTCGAGCGGGTAGCCCAAGGCCCACATGCGCTTGGGCGAAAGAAGATGAGGACGCAGGGCTTCCACTAGTTCTTCGGTTGAGATTCTCTGCGGCGTCGACGGCGTCGGCGGCGAGGACGGGGGGCGGCGTCGATCACGCGGCCTGCGCCGACGTGCTGCGGCGCCGGCAGGGTCCACCGTCGCGATGGTCTCTTGGTAAAACCAATCGTGCCAATGAGTACAAAAATGCATGTTTCTTGATCGGCTTGTATACACATAGAGTCGAGAGAGCGAGCGCGGAGCTGGAATCGGCAAATACGTGCAATCGCGCGCGCGGGCGCTGTACTAATGGCGCGCTGGTGGGGCAGCCCACGCTTTATACGTCACGTAGGTAGCGCGCGTTCGTTAACGGGACATTACAATTGACCGGCCTATTCTCATTTTTCTAAACAATAATAAAACTTCTTTCTGTGTAAAATATGTTAAGTAGACTACCATACGGGATTTCAATGCTACGAACCTACAACAAAGCCTAAACGTTACGACAAAAATATAGGCGTGTGCTGCTTTGTTTACATGAATCAGCTGATTATGTTTCTATGTTGTGAACCTCCAATCGACATCCGATCGTACGCTATGTAGATGACTAACATCATTTATTGCTTCGCTGTACTTTTTAGAGTAATTTACGATATGGTGATAATAATACGCTACATTTAAATATTTTTGTATTATTAAACCTTTCAAAATAAAATAATTCCGAAGATAATAATGAATAAATAATTTAAAATATTTTTATAAAAATTTGCAATATAATACGCATAGAGAATATAATATATAACACAAATAGTGTATAGAGTAACAATAGAATACAATAGAATGAATCTAGGTCGAAGTAGTTTACGAAAATATCTTATCGCTCATACTTTTAAACAGTCGCAAATAGGACATTAGCTACGATTAACTAAGTGGCACTAACTAATTGGCGTCAATTAATACGTTACTGTAAATAAGACGATTAAGGTTATAAATTACATAAAATATTTTACTAAATAATATTTTGCTTAGGACAAAATATTATAGTATGAACAAACATTATAAAGTACATAATATCTCGAATACGTTTTCGCATGCGTCGATTGGTGGAAAACTGAGAGAGGTCAAAGGACGGCCACAGCCCTGAGCTATTTCAAGCACCGATCCATGCAAGCTCATCGATTTTGTGTTATTCGCTGAGAGTTAGCGGAAGTACCTACTGCCTACATCTGCTATAACGATATAAATTAAACTGCGTATTAATATTCCAGGAACAAAGAAATTAATCGGGCCGCAGTCGAGGCTCGGAGCACGTACGTTAAATGGTAATACGTTTCTTCTTTATATTGTGACATTGGCACTTTTGCGAATATGAACGACGGGTCGCAATAGCACTGACTGACTGAGTAATACGGTTTGCGAAATCGAGAGAAAATCATTGCAAATCGCGACGGATATGGCACACGCATTTTCATCGCCCGTTTGCTATGAGAAATAGATTTTTAAACCATGATCATACTGTAATCTAATGACAGGTTAGAAAAATATGTAATGATGTAAAAAACAAAGATAAGATTTTTTAGAAAGACCCAAAAAAGCAAACCCATAAATGTTTTGCAAACAATAGATAACTCTATTTGTTCTTTGATAATTTTTAGTCAAAATTATTTTTTCAATAATTTCCTTTGTTTATTAATAATTATTGTAAGTACGAGTATGGCTAGATTGATATACGCTGTAGTTGAAGGAACTTATAGTTGTATCTACATCACGTTGTGAGAATATACTACAGTAACAAGTACCTACAACAAAATAGGGCATCGCCTAACAACGTCGTTCAATAATCAGGAACAAACATCGTCTATCGTGCGTCCGTCCAAAGATACCAGCCATGTAGCCATATGAGAGTGGACGTACAAAGTATTGGTCGAACGTGTGCACTCGAGTGGGCAATACGAGCGTGTGTGTTTTGTTTGTATACAGAAGCGCGTGTGGGCGACGGCTGGTCGCTGACACGTCGGTGATAACCTTCAAAACGATGTCAGAGCGAACGGTACCCTACCGGCTAGGATGGGACCGACCAACACATCTTGCCTACAATGATCCAGCTACGCGACATCATTTTCAACGACACGTGTACAAGAACGCATTTAAATATCAGATTTTACAATTCATATTAAATGGCTTGTTAAATGATAATCGAGAATTGCCAACACGAAATTAAACTTTATAACACATAAAATTTATGCGAATCTCCAAAGAATAAAAATTAAAGAGTTCGCTTTCACTTACGGTTACGTAAGGCATCCTGATGGTACGAATGTTGCGAAACAGTTGAAATGGAAAAGAAAACTTAAACTTATTTCATTTGATGTAAATGAGATCGGTTTTACCTCTAACCTTTAGGTGTTTCTCTACTGCGTGGACGACTTTATTTGTAGAAAGTTTTGTTTTATTATTTGCGACGTACCGTGCGGCACGTTGCATGTATGATGAGGACAATTGGTTCTAAACATTAGTCATAATAAATTACTAAATCGTCATTATTATGATATTAGGCCTCCTCGACCCAAAAAATGCTAATATTCTACGAAGTACGTGTTTTGAGTTATGAATAATATTTGTTGTTATTGCGTGTAATCTGAGCATAGGAGTCATAATTTATGCTTACTGTAAAATGGATCAGGCTACATGGATGAATCATGTGTAACACACTATGAATAATGAATCAGTTCTTTGTTACTGAACAAGAAGCAAAGGTTTGTTATTTTTCCTGTAGAATTAAAAACCTACTTTTTGATGTTCTACTCTTAATCGCGGTCAGTTGGCCATGGCTGGCGAAGAGCATTACCGGAACTTTAGTTTGAACTACGTACAGAATACACAATTTTTTAATTTCGTTCTTTCTTTCACTAAGAATTTATCTTCACTTTTGCGAAGAAGAATATAAAAAGTCTATACTCAAGTCTTTTAAAAAGATCACATTCACTATTCAGATTTTCTGATATGTTTATAAAAGATTTACTTAACTGTTTCTAATATATATTTGAATGATTTCAGCGAACTCGAATTATTCACACTTGGATCGTAAATAGTCTTTGATTCTTTGATTTAGTACTTTGTTTTTTGTTACAAACTAAGACTGTCATTTTTATGTTACTACTAAAAAGTGTTTTCTTAATATAACTAGTTACTTTATGGCTTTAACTTGTTTGCGATATGGTACATACAAATCCAATATTATTTTTATTAACAGTTTTAAGGCTAAGTTTTCGCCAGACAACTACTAGTAACATAAAAAACTATTTGAAAACCTTGCGTAAGAAGTAAAAAAATACTGTAACAAAAACCCGATCATCGCGTTAAGACAACTAAACAAAATACAAACAATACATACAACAAACGAATAAAATCCACGGCTAATTTCTCCAATCAACAAAACCAACTCGACGACCCGCTATACTCAACGCCTAGTAACCTAAAAACTATTTGAAATCCTTGCGTAAGAAGTAAAAAAATACAGTAACGATAAACCGATCATCGCGCGAAGACAACTAAATAAAATACAAACAATAACTACAACAAACGAATAAAATCCACGCCTAATTTCTCCAATCAACAAAACCAACTCGACGGCCCGCTACACTCAACGCCGTTTGCATAGGACGTAACAAAAGGGAAACGTGGTACCATTCATAACAAACATGACGGTCTGTTTCGGTGAAAGTTGAACATCATTGGCGGAGGCGGTGGCCACCATCACGAACCGACCCAAGTGTGTCAAGGAACACGACGGCGGCGATTGAGTCTGCCACTCGATGGCATTACGATATCGTTTTTTGTACCAATTTTAATATTTGTATTGCTAAAAGGATTTGCCAAAAAATATGTGTCAATGATTTTTACTTTCGATGGATATTATGATGACTAAATGAGAAGGAGATTTTTTTTAATAAAAAGGACTGATGTCAAAACAAAATGGGAAAAAATCTATTTATCTCATGTTGTGTATGATAATTTTATTTTTTGCGGGGTAATAAAGTATATAAATACAAGAATTTAGGTGATCTGACGTTACTGTCTGTACAAATAACACTATCTGTATTTGTATACATCGTACGATCATATTTGCAGTGTAAACAATAATATTGACAGTCCTAAATAATTCGAGACACTTACTACGGGAGCAAGACATCAGTTTTAATATGCGCAACATCGACCAAAATGCTGGATAGTTGGAATACCATGCGAACCGGTTTCTAAAATACTTAAGACGAGTTTTCGCTCACGGCTTCGCTCACGTGTATTCCCTCATAACTTAAGTGAAACCTTTAATTTTCCAAAGGGATTGAACTGACATATTTAAGTTTCTATAACGTTTATTTTCCTATGAAGGGTGGTAAAAGTGATCGTCCCCATTTACATTTAAACGGGAAGACACAAACATATAAAAAAGTAATTTTACTAATCGATTGTTGATAATATTCATATCATCATTTCAATATATACACATAATTTCACAATAAAGACTACGTATGATACATAAGAACCATACGAAATAACAGACAGATTTCAATGTTTACACGTATAGAATCACCGGAACGTCGTTGTCCCTGTTTCCGAAATATCATTGAATATTCGTTTGCTCGTAGGTCTTAAGTAGCGGTCTATTGGCGACGAAACGAGTCCATAACAAACCGGAAAAATAACGTTTTCGGCGCACGTCCACTTAGCTCCGTGGACTACACGCACGAGCGTTTCAGATAGGGTTGCCAACAATTTTTTTTTTTTGAATACTGCTTTCAGCATCAAAATGCTAAGCGTGAGGATAGAAATAGAGCGACTATCAATTTAATAAAAAATGAGCTCCTCATTTATTTCAATTTTAGTTTTAATTGTGGTGAGGCGTATGAAGTTTTAAAAAAAACTGTACATTAATAAGTAGTGCGAGAAACTAAAAAATATGCATTTAAAAAATTAAATAAATAAAATACTGTTATTTTTTCTAAAATACAGTTTAATATTCTTCTCAGACCTAAATATACTGTATTTCTTGTAAAAAAGTTGGCAACCCTATTTTCAGACGAGACGCGAATACATTACTTGTTAGTTCGCTTCTGTTGGATCTTTTGTTAAACTAATAGGAAGAACTAAGATTTTGCGTTTTGTAAGTTTATGTAACTGCCTGTGGTGATTGCCTTCGAGACACAAAGCCATTGTTTATATATATTCCCGTGTTCCGTTCTCCGTTTATAAAGTTTTTAGCAAATAAAAAAAAATTATCAGCAATTACAAAGGTTTTTATTTTGTATATTATGCTGTTTTCTGAATTCATGTTGATATGACTTTTTACCTTTTTATGTATCACCTACGATAATATTAATTTATTCTCCAAAAATAGAGTTTTTGCAAAGCTATTGAAAAAATTAGAATTACAAACCACATTTACTCATACAATGAATAGTTTAAAGGCTAAAAGCATTTACGTATGCTCTTACAAATCTACCAATAATATTTTGGTAGGTATCATAACTTGAATAAACAATACAAATCGTTGTCAATATCAATTAAGTTTTACCGGTTAGCGGCTGCGGCCTATATCCGTCCATCCAGTTATGTGATTACATATTTACGAGTGTATCGACGTTCTGAATGTTGACCGCTTATCACTACTGTACTGCGCAGTAAGTGGCGTCAATAGAGCACCGTTCATCAGACCATTATTAATTATATAGGACTGTCGACAAACAAAAACATTTTGTGTTCATGTGACGTAGACGGCCGCCATGTCGCAATTAGAAAGCTTTCCAAATCTTGTATATGTATTATAAAATAGTACTTTTATTGTACAGATGTTTTAAGATATAGAATTTTGAATGCAGAAAAGAGATGCACGATTATAAACTGCTAGAGAAAGAAGATGTATGTATGTATGATGGATGTACAGATGTACTTCCTTTAAAAAAATCAACAATGTATTCAGGTTGAACAAACCTATGTATACAATGTTATTTAAATGTTAAGTAGTTATATTTTAGAGCAATGAAATAAACATCACTTTTTCATATTTTTTGTTTTAAAAACTGTTATAGTCCCTCATATCACAGCAAAGTGGTTGCGCACTTCTGCCATTCTTAGGAGTGCGTATAGTTTCTACCATATTTAACAATCGCTGGGATTCAAAATGGGAGGAGATTCTCAATTCATCTGTATATTTTGGCTTGTGACGTTCAAAATTTTACAAATCACCATTATCATGCTGAGACCATGATGACGCGGTGATAGTTAATAAATTCCTCATTAATGGATAGTTATTTTTAGCAACAGCATTTCAAGGTAGAGGGCAACGGTCGTCGCTACGTTGGTGGATTGTCTAAGTGTATATGGAATCTCCATTCGAGCCGGCAAAACGCCAATGTACAATTACGTCAGTTGCATGTTTAAACTTTCAAAGAATCTCTTTTGAGACAAGTATACTTAATATCTACTAGTTCCGAGAAACGAAATGGAAATGTATTGTTTCTGCCAAAAAGTGTCTTGAAAGATCTAATATCGTTTTGCCGTTGTAGTAGTATTTTGCCAGGTGGTAGAACTCATGTAGTTCAACCGGGGAGGTACCATCGCCACCCTCTTAATCCTCCGTGAAACAATTTATTGTGTTTCGGTTTGGAGAGGCGTGGTTGCCGGCTTTACTTACAAACGAGGCGAACATCTTAGTCCTCACGGGTAGTAACGCATTTGTGGTCAACCTTGGGTCAATCGTAGTTGGGGATGACTACTAATGTCCATGGGCGGCAGTGACCACTTACCACTTTGCTACCTTTACACAATAAAAAAAATCGTACCGAACACGTTTGGTCGAAGACGCGACAAAACGATCACAAGCTGTTAAATGTTATTAAAACTTGAAATACATTCACACCTCAAATAAGACTGGTTTGAGTGGATCGTATTAGGTATTTATTGTCAAAATTACGGTACTCTACTGTGTTCCTGCGGTCACTGATATTACTACACTCGCTTCCATCGAAGGCATTTAACAAGACGGTCAATGGCCTTGTTAGTTTATGACTGACGATGTTGTCGATCTATGTAAATTGATCCACGCTAATTCATGGAAGAGTACAATGCCATCCAGACAGTGTATTATAGGACACCGACTCGAACAGAACGGGTAATGCAATAAAACTATTTCAATATTAATTCAATAATAAATAATTAATATAGCATTCACAGAAAATAATATGAATGAGAAAAACACATGTTTTCGGAATTCGCGACTATTTACGATACCTTGGAATTTAAATTTAAAGACGTCAAAGGATTTCTCATTACTCTGCGCAGTATAAAATTGCATTCATAATCATATTTTCTTTGTCTTTCTGAAAATAACTTTGTTACTGTTATTTTGCTTCCTGTTGAGATAATTGCTCAAAAGATGATAGATGTCGTAAAAATAAATAAAGTGATGGAAGAATAACAATATGTTTTAATTTGTTGCATTTTAAATAGTTATTTATTTATCATTTATTTATTTATTTATTTATCATACGATGTTTAAAATTAAAATATTAACTTATTTAACATTTCCATATTAATATATCTCACAAGTAGCCAAAACCACGTTGCGCGATTTGATCACGAATCACGAATGACTTCTTTCTAATGCATTAGTCTCCGAAAAATAACCTTAACTACTGAATGATCGCAATGAAATCATCAAGCTTTTTGTTGTTTGCATTTTTGTTCATCTTATACGTTCATTTAGATTTTATTATTTCCATAACAAATATAATTTAAATTATTTCATTATATTTAAAGGACCTGCGAATCCTAAACTTATTTTATTACCGACTAATGACAAAAAAACAGAAACTCAAAACAAACTAATGATTGCTTGATATTACCCTGCAAATATCGTAACGGTGTATTTCTTTACTCCTCGCTTGTTTCCATGAGAATAAGTAGTAATATATGAATAGGAGGCAACGTCGTCACTATTGCTTAACCAGTTAAACGGTTGGTTTCTAAACGGAAACTCTGTTGCGGTGGATTTGTACGAATGCGAATGTTGGGCAATCAGTCATTCATGTAACACTGAAGGTCTTGCTAGCATGCCTATTACGATGATTTGGCGTGACAGTAAAAACTACACTCATAAAACACATGAAAGTAATGTGTGTGCATGCTCGTTAAGCGAAATTACGATAGATTTTGTCCTCTTTTCAAAAAAAAAAGTTAATACGAATAGTCTAGCACTAAACGCTTTCCACGCAGCCCCCAAACTTAGCGAAAAAAATTCAAGGATACTACTACTAAAACAATATATAAATTAATCATTAAGACTTCGAATCGTTCATTATATAAAAATAATAATAACTTGACAATATATTATGTAGTATACTAATAATATTAATGTATGAAATA
>DWNR01002152.1:0-13537 GCA_018250455.1 Polygonus leo | reverse complement strand
TGGGGATACTTAGAATCGATAACAGAACATGTTTCAACAGTTTTTAGAATTTTTGTCTGTTTGTCTGTTTATCTGTTCTTCTGTTTGTCTGTTTATTTGACCGCGCATCACGTAAAAATGGCTTAACGGACTTTGATGCAAACTTGACTAATCTGTCAAGAAGACCCCCGGCCAGGTTTTAGGCCATAAAAATTCAACCCCTAAAAGGAGGGGCAAAGCTAGTTAAAAATAAGCGCCGGCTAAAATGTGCAAGTGTCAATTTCATACTTATTCGGAGCTCACCGTAAGTTCGTAACACTTATTGACGTTATTAAGGGCGAGAGAGGATAGACATTGTTAAGAAAATTGCTTTTACCAAAAATTAATCCTCATATTGATACTTTGGTTAAGCTTTGGCAGTGATGTTTTTTTTAATATAATAATAATACTACTGGCGCTCTTCGCCAGTATATGTCGCTCGAGTATGAAGTGATGGTGTAGGTATATACATATGTAGTTATATATACATATACACCATCATTTCATTCATTTATTAACTATAGGTTCTATTAAAACATTAATGTAATGTCTCATTTATAAAATTCTCGTGACGCGGTGTTTGTTGTTAAACTCCTCCGAAACAGCTCAACCGAATCTTATGATTTTTTTTGCATATCGGGTAGGTCTGAGAATCAGTCAATATCTATTTCTTTACCCCTAAATGTTAAGATTGGTCAACTCCCAAATTTTATTTTTAATTATTTTGGACAACAATTTTTGAATTTATTTTTTTATGATTTAGCGTGGAAAAATACATACATCTCTAATTTTTTACCCTTTTTCCATCAATCCCTATAGTTGTGGCAGAACAACGTTTGCTGGGTCAGTTACTTATTTCTATAAAATTAACTACCACTCTTACAGTTTTCAATCCTAACTGTTCACTCAGACAGCGACAAATCCTTTTTGATCGGTTTAAGCTTAGATCTATAATAGTGTCACTATATATTATATTTGATATTGTCCAAACGAATAGTTAATAACTATCCCAACGTGGACGCGGACTGAGTTGCGAGCGAAACACGTTTATAATAAATACGAAACGATTACAGTGTTGACAAGAACATACGGACATCTTGTTTGTCTTATTAACTGTGCACGATTCCAGCAAGTAACAACAATACATCATTATTGTAAGTATCTCAATTCCGAAGAATAAGTTGTCGGAAACAGATCTCAGTATTACATATAAGTGCAAGTGTAAAAAAAGGATATTAAATCTACACTAATTCCTAAATAGTGCAAGTGTAAAAAAAGGATATTAAATCTACACTAATTCCTAAATACACATAACGTCAAAGTTATAATTTAGATGTTCATAAGAAGAGAAGAGTTCTGCTTTTCACGTTTCATAAGTCATGGAATACTAAGAATGGTATTGCATGGAAAATATGGAATTAATTCGTTTCCAGTAAGAAGCAATACAAAGAATCATCGAAATTTGTTATCATGTTAAAGAATTATCGCTAAACACAGCTCAGCAAATTTGTCGAATACCTATGATTGTCACCAAATTTGCAACATAATAATTTTCAACATATACATTTAATATTAATGTCCCTTTTTGATCTGTTGAATAACAAGTTTTGAATGAAATAAAACTTGAATATGATATTATAGTACCCAACTATTATTCACATAATCTCTCTAGTTCACTATATTTTTTGTTATGTGAATTACTGCACTACAAAGGTTGAGTCATCATCTATGACATTGAGATCATTTTTAATAGAAACCACGCAATAGCAACAAAGGGCATAAGTCTAAGCACAACTTTCCGCGCGGAGAGAGCCGTGGGAGTCATCTACAATGTGTCTTCCGCTTTTTCGACTCCATTCACGACTCATGTGAAGTGATTTCTCGGCGAAGAAAGTAAAAGTGGGTCAGCAGAAGCGACGCGACGGTTTCGTGCGGATGCCGCGACGCGGGCGCGGTTATGAGGCTTCTCGTAATACCGACCAATGAATGAATGAGCAAAGACACTTCGCAATCCTATTGTAAAAGTATTCGTAAGATATATTTGCGAAGTTTACAATATTACTTACTATATATACCAACAAATGTAGTTATCAAAGAAATGAGATGTACTTGTACATAAGAAGATGTAAACACGACACAAGTTTCGCCAGGTTTACTTTGTAGATTGGATGAATGGTGGTGAAATGGATGTAATACATAGGTTCACACATTACTTAATGGGATTTAATTTTGTTAAAATAAATAAAAATTAAAGCAATCAAATAAGTTAGTATAAAAATTAATTATCGACTCTATCATTTTATCTCTACTAGCTTTTCTGTTGGCTATAACCATAACCAAATGACATCTTACGTACCTAATCACTATTCGAATAAAAAGTTATCATTCAAAACCTCCATCGTGTATAATATTTGGAATCGGAACATCGGAAGCGAGATGATATGAAGTCGATGACACCGCGAGGGCACGCCGCTCGGCACCGGTACCGGCAAGTGCCGCCGCTGGCACACTTACGACGGCCGTTAGGATCAGGGCTGACAAGTGCTTTTCTACACATACGTATTTTTATTTTTATTGAAGTGAAAACTTCTTTAGCGGCGTTGTGTTCTTTTTGTAATGGGTAAAAAAATGTTAAACTCGCGTCAGGACACGCCTAGACCGCCGGCGTGGCGTAGTAGAGGAAGTGTAATAGTGCTGAATTGTTAAATTTTTAATGTAATATAAATTGTCATGTTTATGTACGATATCGCAATAAATGAATATTTTATTTTACCACATAAATGATAGTATTTTTATACTGATAATAATTAAAGCAATTCGTGCAAATCATTCCCTAACCATTCCAAAATATCAGAAATGCACAACATTATTATTCAAGTTTTCTCTTTTGCCCGCACTCCCGGAGTGCAACCCGTTGTTTTTTTAAAATCTTAGTAATAATATGGTTATTGGTAAGTGGCCTTATATATTTAATTTTTAACCCAGCCATAATGTTAATAAGCCATCTATTGACATGTTCAACGTCGCCTTTGGACTTAATATATTATTAGATAAAAGTATATTAATGACTACTAATATTTATTATTATAAAAAATAATAATATAAAATGACAAATTTCAATAGAATCTGGCCATTATCTAAACAGATATGACAGACTTAGACGTCAGTTGTCTATGAAATTAGAGACGTGAATATCACTCACTCTTCAATCAAACAAATAATCGCTCTCTCTTTTTTCGTCTCCAAGGCGAAATATTTCCCAAAATTAATTTGAAAACACCCATAGATAAAGCCTCTCTAATAAGGAATAAAAAGAATAATCATTTTCGTCAAAGTAATCGCGTAACCTATACAATTGATATGTAGATCCTCGTTTGAATTGAATCTTTGTTGAAACGATTTCAATTTTAAAAAGTTTATAATCACGCAAATGTATAATACATACTAGCTGTGCCCGCGGCTCCGCCCGCTACCCTACTTTTTAAGGGTGAATTTTATAGCCTAAATCCTGTCCGGGGGTCTTCTCGACAGATTAGTCAAGTTTGCATCAAAATCCGTGAAACCATTTTTACGTGATGCGCGGTCAAATAAACAGGCAAACAGACAAAAAATCTAAAAACTGTTAAAACACGTTCTTGAAAACATGAATATCTTCCATGTTCAGACTTTCGACCCTCTTTAGCTTTATTATATGTATAGATATAAATACATTTATTTCGTTGTTTGTATCGGGTACACATATATGAATTCATCAATAAATTACAATAGCTAAATAAAGTCTTGTCTGGTTTGGGTATATATTCTCCAATTCGCAAGTATACATTATAACATTTAATTTGTGTAAAATCGTACATTTAATTTCTATATTTGGAAATCCAAAGTTAATCATTAGACGCTCTATAACACTAGCATAGCATAGCATAGCATAAATGCATAAATGGCCACTGTTTTACTTAATCAATTGCCACTAATTTTAATTCAATAAAAATCCTCTGTAAAATCGTAAATAATCATTGATTGTAGTAATCTATTTTATCTGCATCATGGTTGAATTGTTTTTATCACTATAATAACAAAAAATAATTTTCTCCTAAAATTTCACATGTATTTTCTTCAATTTGCCTAATAAAATTAAAATAATATATGCTAAGCACTTTACTCGAGACCGACTGGAACCCAGAGCAACCGAAGGGACTGTATACAGTAAGTATACTTAAAACACGCGAGCTGAGCCGCGGGCTAAATTATTACTCTATTGTAGAAAGTATTGTACCAGTAGACCGTTAATAGAAGCCAAGTTAGTATGATTATATTGTAGATAAAAACTCTTAACGAGTAGGTAGCAGCCCTAAGGCGCACGAGGGCGTGAGTCGACCGGATTGTTTACTACAAACGGTTCACGTCAATGAGCTTTTACTACAGATATGTAACTAAATGGACTGCTAATTAGTAATAGTATTGTTAGGAAAATTTAGGAGACTTTCACGGTAATCATCACTATTATTTCATTTACCTGCGCATCTATCTTTATACATTCCTTTTGATGATGTGTTGCCAGATATAGGTTAAATAACAGAATTAAATTATTGTTTTTAAAATAAATGTATAATTGAATTAAGTCTGTTTATTACTAACTTTGTTTGTTTGCTACTCATTTTGTTTCCAACATTACGTCTTTAATCTATACTCTATAATAGGTAAGCATGGACGAAAACAGGTGAAGATTTATGATTTTTTTTTATATCATACATCATTAATAACAACACAATTTGTTCTTCATTAATCTTTATTGCTGAGAGAAGACATCGAGACATCGAGACGAGTATTCATTGTTTAAATTTAAAAGTTAAAGTTTTTCTTGTTTGGGTATATAATATTAAAACGTAATTGAATTTTGGTGTCAAAACTATTTCAAAAATTTACAATAAACAATTATACGAGCTGACCCGGCAAACGTTGTTCTGCCATATAAAAAATAGAGATTGATGGTAGTAGGGTGAAATTTAGGGTGGTATTTATTTTTAAATGCCACAACATAAAAAATGTACAAAAAATAAAATGAAAATGTTAGGGATGAACATCCCTTCTCGCTTAGGGGTGTGAAAAATAGATAGTGGCCGATTCTCAGACCTACTGAATATGCATATAAAATTTCATAAAAATCGGTCAAGCCGTTTCGGAGGAGTATGTTAACTAACATTGTGACACGAGAGTTTTATAATTATAAGAAGATATAACTAGAGATCGCCTTTTGCTCGAAATTCGAGCGTAATAAAAACAAATCTAAAAATACACACAGACACACATACACACACACATCTTCACGCCAAATCCCTAACGGGGTAGGCAGAGAGTATAGTTTTTTTGTATTTTTTTATATTTTTGAATTAACAAACCAGTGTATGGCAATGATTTTATTGTTGACATTGAGTGACATAAACTTTAACCCTGTACCAAATTCATACCTATCCGCCCGTGTATTTTCTCTAAAAAGGGGTACAAAGTTTTCGCTTCACGTATTAATTTATTGATATACGTAGGAAGGAATTTTATGTAGATACATATGTAGAAAATACTTGTTTGCTACCCTTGAAAAGTAAGATGTTTGTGAGTAGAGCCGGCAACATCTCTCATGACCTCTCCGACCGGAACACTAGAATTGTTTTATGCATGGTTAAGAGGCTGGCGGCTTAAACTATCCGGTGGAAACGTAGGTACGTAGGTCAACCACCTGGAAAGGAAATTTTCCTTTTAAAGAAAGTTCCGTATCTCTAAGATAGTACCATCATTGAGGTGATTATTGTTGTACTCAATTATAATTTATTGCCTATTTACATTCCTATACACACACACATCTTCACGCCAAATTCGTAACGGGGTAGGCAGAAAGTATCGAGTGCCAAACGACACGGCACATTCTGGAATAGTTGCCTAGCTTTTTCCACTATAATACATGTACAATAATAATATAATATAATAGATATAAATGCAATAGTACTAGGTTTTGGTAATCGGCAGTTTGTTTCTTAGCCCAGTAGAGTATTCACTCTTACGCCTTTAACTCTATTTAGTAATCAGAGTAGAGTTACTAAATATGTAGAAGGTAGGCAAGGCAAGTATGCCAGAATCGTGCCGTATGGCACTCGATACTCTCCGCCTACCCCGTTAGGGATTTTGGTGTGTGTGTGTGTATGAGTGTGCCTTTAACTCTACTTAATCGAATTAATTATAGAAATAGGTATTAGTTAATCTTTGGTCATATCTTTGGAGTAAAGAAAAGAATATGGAACAAACTTAATTTCTGACCTACTTTAAAACATACTTATTTCATAAAGTTAAAAATAACATTTTTTACTGAGTATTTTGTATACAGGGGAAACAATTATTTATGTGGTTTTTAAGTTACGATGGCCGCAAAAAAACGGTTTTCTTTATTTCAGTCTTTATTTTTTGTATTTTTTTTATTATGCTTGAATTTTTCAATGTTTATAATACACATAACAGGCGTAGGTTTTATAATTGTTTTTATCTATCGATATATAATATCCGGTGTTTTTCAAGCCATTATTGACAAACTGCGTTGCACAAAAAAGTACAAAGGTTCAACACAATTAGGACGCGACAAAAAGTTCCAGTGTACCTTTACCTTTAGACTCCACCTCTATTCGTGAATCTCTACAAACTTTGTAATGTCTAAAAAAATATATAAAGGTAGAGCCTTTATATTTTATTATTGAGTATTTCTTGGAGTCCTTTAGAAATTTAAACTAGGGTACTTCCATGTATTTAGCACAACCTTAGTCATTATTTTAATGGAGTCACTTATCAAAGCCAGCCTTAATAGTTTAGATATTCGAGTCTAAAGAGAATAGTCGACTCGCTCTACTCTACTCTATTGGTTACATACTGGAAAATAAGAAGGTATTACACAATCTTATTTTTCTAATATAATAAAATAATTTACATACCTCGCTATTAATATGGACAGGCAAGGAGTGGAATGCGTTGCCTGTGCCTTTCCCGCGAAAGTCAACCTGGTACTCTTTAATCAAGGGTAAATAGGCATCATCTACGAGCACGCCTTCATACCTCATCGTCATTTAACAACCTATTTAGCCTTAGTTATATTTCATAATAATATAAAAACGTACACGCGTAATGTACAAATTTTGTTTTGATAAATATTCTTATTGACATTTAATTTTGTTACTTATGAACTTACACTATTAAGACCTTTATTCTATGCGAGGTTTGTCGCAGACGGATGGACGGCATTAGTCCTATGCCTTGGTCGTCTGCATGCTCGTTTGCTACAACACTTACTAATAAGAAATAAATAAAAAACGGATTTAACGGCTGGTCAACAGCAGACAAACTAAATAATATTGTAAATACCCACATTCATAACGGTGTTAGTCAGCTAGGGCGTGCGGCGGAGCTAGTGATGCGTCCGATAATATGTCGATAATTGCATGCAAATTTAGATGTCACGGTCAGCGGACTAACGGCACACGCCCAGCTCTATAATGGATGAAACTCACATTAGCTTTAGAGTTATTGTTTTGTGTCGATGCTTTGTAAGATCATTAGTTAAGGGTATTAAATAGATAGGTAGGTTCTTCATAATAACACTGAGGATATTTAATAAAAAAAATCTACATATTCTACACATCATCATCTATATTGGTTGCCGCTTAGGTTTTACTTTTTTACATTCCAAAATGTAATAATAAACCAACTGCTATTGAATCTTGCGCTGAATAAAATTTCATGTTATCTTTAAACTAAAACCTGTTGGCGGCGAGGTTGCTTCGGAACGTAGTCGTAAAGTTGGAGCGTCAGGCTTAACCCGCTTATCTCGCGCAACTACATCGTATATTAAGCTTAATAACTGGCTAATAAAATACGGAGTAATCTCAACGAGATGCGTTTATCGGGAGGTAGTTGAGCGCGTGCCCGCGACCGCGACCGAGCCGCCCACTTAGCGAGTTGTCGCGACGGTCGCATCTGGAGCGGAAATAACGCGACATCTCGTTATGAGGATTTATTTCACTCACCGTGCATGTTTATTCCATTTCTGCAGGTGCATGATAATGAATATCCTAGGGATAAAACATCGATAACGTCACCATCGATCGTTTACGTCGTTTCAGCCACGGCCAAGATTAGTCCTAACATACTATACACAACCTAAATATAGGTTATTAATATTGAAATACCTAAATAACTTGTAAATCAAATTACATTTGGTACAGTTATAGAACTTACGCATACCCAAGCTCGACCCTAGGGTTTTGCCTTGCTACAAAATTTGCTCCATAAGGGGTTAACTTTTATATCTATAACTTATATTATTAGATCTATATATTACATTGTTTTCTATAATTTTCGCTATTAATAAGTTCGAACATGCTCATAATAAATCTCATAAAGGTGAAAATAGTGATGTTATTATGCCTCGAAACAAGCAAACTAACACATTCTTCCAAGATTACACGTTTGTGGCTAAGAAAAATAAAAATAAACTAGATTTTTCACGAAACTAGTGAAAATATATTTAAGTATATCAATTTAATGTTACATCGATTTACATACTATTGAGCAATCGATAAATATGAGTAACATAACGTGATAACTATCGATACATCGATCTACAACGGTACTTCCTACCTCATATGTGTTTTTATTCGTTGATCATTAACGATAATAATTATGTACATCAATTAGTAATTGTGTGGTTTCTGGGCCAGTATAATACATTAAGTTTTTGTGAAGGTTTTATATGTAATAGTAATAATGATTTAATAATAAAACTAATATTATGAAATATTTTGTTCGCAGTACTGAATGTCGCCGCAGGAAAGGCGCCTATGCAGGCCTCCACTGAAGATGGAGGGGTTCCTCAGAAAGCCTTAGACGGCAGCACTGCTTCTGCCTTCAACGCAGAAACATGCACATTGACCAAATCTGAAAGAGTGCCGTGGTGGTACGTGAACCTATTGGAGCCCTACATGGTGCAATTAGTCCGACTGGACTTTGGAAAGCCTTGTTGTGGTAAGACGAACTTGTTTTGTTTTTTTATTATAATACAGAAATACACCCTGTTTAAGATAATTGCATTGCCGTAACTTCTTCTTAACTATGATATACAATAGTATGTACCTTTATATACAGCGTAGACAAATGTTAAGCTCATGCTTCTAAACATTTATGACAACTAGTACAGGAAACAGTACTTTATCGAAAACAAGGATTACGTGCATTAGGGTCATTACGGAGTAAGGTCATTATCGGTAAATATCTCAACACCACCGCAAGTAAAAATTATAAAAAAGAAAACAAATGTACCTACACTGTGAGAAACAGGCCTCACGTAGGTGAGTGGCATATATCGGATTATGAAGTTGTTCTAAGATTTGGAAATTTCTAAATGCATTAAGTAAATTAGTAATACATATACAAAAATATATTACAACATCTGTACATTTATACTGTAACACGACCGCAATTAAGCAATAATTTACCTAGCCTGGAAACAAATGGACTTAAACTTTAACCTCGATCGTGTATCAGATAATTATCGTATGAGTGAGCAAATTCATAGTCTTGTTCGACTGAGCACGCAATTCGCATGTGGCTCTTTATCAAGATGAGCCGGTCCTCTCGACCCATATGTGCAGCGGAGCCCATACTCACTCGTCAGGTGTTAACTTACTAATTAGCTTTACCACGCATCGATCATTTACCAACTATGTGCCTCTTTAATAGAATTGTTCTGCTTAGTAATTGATTTACAAGATCGTACCACAATTTGCCTCATTCCGACTTTGAAATGAAAGTTACCCTGAAATTATATCCCAGGTGTAAAATAAAACAAAGATATTATTATTTCGGATTTATTCTTCGGATGATATTCTTATTTCGGATACTCTAAAAGTACTTATTTATAGTTTAAAAGTACTAATTAAAGGCAACACATGCCAGCGTTACCCAAGACTTGTTTTTCGTGAAGCGTACCCGCTATAAAACTAAATCATAAATGATCTCGAAGGCCTCAAAGCAGATGAACTAAGATAACTGCAGAATGGTGAAAAACTAGATGAGACTAAAGAGAAAGTAGTAACCGTAGTATTATTAAAATTTAAAAAAATATATTAAAAAAATGCTTTTGTACCACTCTATTTACATATTAACTAACACATGTGGTGAACTAACACCTTAGGCGCAACAAATATGAATTCACTATATACAGGTATCGCTGTAGGAAGGTGTTCTTTATCTGTAGAGGACTAGAGGTAGATGAAAATTCCACAAGTTCCACAACTGATGGGAATGCGGTGAGGCGTTACAACTTTCTACAATCTAATCTAAAGGTCTAAACCCTCGGAATGTACATTATTATATTAAACTCGTGGTTTGCCCTACGACTTTAAATCGTGACTAATAAATATAACATTTATAGTGATCTCTCCCCGATAAAAAAATGTTACTCTTTGGGGCTTTGAAAGGCCGTATGCCAAAACTGAATCCTTATAAACTCACGCGTGTCTGTCTATTTGTTTGTTCATCACAACCAATTTGCGCCGAATCTATTAGACCGATTAAGTTAATATTTTTATACAAAGTATAATGTACATAGTTTTTAAATATATCATTTTCTGGTTAATAACATAAACAGACGGAAAATATCCAAAGTGTGTAACTTGATACATCTCATTTACAATTTTAACTTTAGGAGCAAGAACTTGAATGCGAACATAATTATTAAATATAAGTAAGTATATTATATATACGAACATCCAGCGAGATAATGGGCGTTTTGTGGATAAGCCTCAGTGATTGCAAATGACTACATAAGAGTGAAAGTTTTCGAGACAGACAGAGCATCTCAGGACGTAACAAAAGTAATAATACAGACGTGTGAATTACATCTTCTACTTCTCGTTGTAAGTGTAAAGTATTGTAATAGGGGTTCATTACAATAAGACTTATATATAAGCCTACAACTAACTTATTAAAATATACAAAAGAATTGAGTGGAGATGCATTCACCTCCATTGTATACGGATTGCCTATTGTATGCGGATATGAGACATCACAATACTATTACAGAACAGCGCAGTTGAGCATGCCTTCATTGTATTTTTATTTGATTTATATATTTATTAAAAATCAATTAATCCCTGTATTATATATAGGAACATAGTTGAGATTTCAAAACGTACAAACTTCACAAAATCACACGGCAATGAATTTAAAAAAATTGTTTCAGGCGCAAACAAGCCAGCAGTAATCGTAGTTAGAGTCGGCAACAATCGGCCTGATTTGGGTACCAATCCAATCTGTAATCGCTTCACTGGTTTTCTCGAGGAGGGCCAACCGCTCTTCCTGCCCTGCAACCCACCTATGCCTGGTGCATTTGTCAGCGTGCACTTAGAGGCCTCGAATCCAAGCCAATTATCAATTTGCGAGGCATTCGTCTACACAGATCAAGCGCTACCAATCGAAAGATGTCCGCAATTCCGAGACCAACCCCCGGGAAGCACCGCCACTTACAATGGAAAGTGTTACATATTCTACGACCGACAGCCCGCTAACTTTAGAGATTCGCTGGCTTTTTGCCGCTCTCGAGGAGGCACGCTCGTCGATGAGAGCAATCCAGCGTTACAAGGATTCATCAGCTGGGAACTGTGGCGGAGACACCGGTAAGTACACGCTTACATTGTAGCGCTAGCGTAAGAATTAAGCCTAGTGTCTCAAGTTTATGTCATGTGCAAGTACTCTTTCAAATTTAATGATGAGAGTATAGACACCTTTTTATTACTTTTCCGTACTATAATTGTCTTGTCAGACATCGGTAACTGGCAATCGAGCCTACGATATTTATGTTGTACGAATATTTATTTACTCATACTCACTTAAAGCTCGTCAAGTAGACAATTGCGACGCGATCTCTAAGCATAATTTATACATGAAGTTACATTTATACGTATACCTATATTTAATAATTTAAATACACTTTTTTATTAATGTAAATTTTATATGGAATTATAAACCGCAATAGGTACTTATAACTTTACTTACTCTGTGGAAATGATCTCGCATCCCCATTATTACTCGCCTGATGCGAAATTGATGTCCGAGCTTACGGAAGAGGTAACGTTATGTGCGAACATTGCGAATTGTCTCAAGTTTGCGTAAAGTGTGACAGTGATTGATGGCGTCACCAACAGAGTATGTACATACTTACTAAACTTAATATTTTTTTATGTCATACAGGTAGAAATTGGGTATGCGTCCTCCTTGTGTTAAGTCGTACCTGCTATTCATGTAGACTTTTATAGAAATTCAAATTCCAAGTCCAAATTCCGCAATCCTGTTCTATCGCACTAACACATGAATTTAAATTCACATTCTTATGAAATATATACATTTACAAAATTGAGTGGGTTCTCGCAGAACGTAAGCGGTTTCAATCAAAATAATGCCAGTGCGTACAAATGCATTGGTGAATATATCTACCCTTAAACTAGGTGCCTGGGAAGGTGATGGTTATAAAATCCTTTTTATAATATCCGTGATATTATTTTTTTGATTCCTTATTTATGATTAAGTTATTAGTAATTTGTTAATTTGGAGGGTTATTTCCGTTAATCACTTTGGATAAGTAAAAAATCCTCGTAGTTATTGAAGCATCGAAAATGTTTCTTTTTATTTCTTTTGTTTCTTACAAACATGGAAAATACCGACGTTCAGAGAAAGCCTCATGAGTATCCTCAAATATTAAATATATCCTCAAATTCTGATCCGTGTAATTGAGCTATGGATGTGTTTAACTGACTGTTATTTGAATTCTTAATATTTCATTATATAGCTAATATTTCCTAATATACCTAATAAACTTCATTTTTATGAAATATCGGGATAGTGCTATGGAATTTAGTACGATTTATCAGGTGAATGAACAAAAAATATTTTGTTACCGGGATTCTAACTTACGGAAGCCACTTTAAGAATAGGTGATAGAGTAAACCTGTGTTTGAAAAAGTATATTTCTGGCAGTAAAAGCTGCTGTTATTGCCCATGTGTTATATGTATATGGTAATATTGACAGATGTCGCTACACAACTTGTAGAAACAGTAACAGAGTACAGTAAAGAATCGAGTGTACGTTCTATCGAGTCTATTTAGTGGAATGGTCTATTACTGATCCGCTACGCGCAATCGATGTGATTCGAGTTTGCCAGGTCCCGCACATCCATTACATTACTATTACTCCGTTACTGTGATAGAACACTGAAGAGAATTTCGCAACGGTACTATATTACTAACATTTATTTATAACACAATATAGACTATACACGATAGACTGCAGAAAAAGACATACCTACTTTTACTATTTCTTATGTTGCAATAAAACATAGCTATCCTACGAGTATCTAATAACAGGTGGTAGAACTCATGTAGTTCGACCGGGGAGGTACCACCGCCACCCTCATAATCCTCCGTGAAGCAATTT
>DWNR01002151.1:0-13540 GCA_018250455.1 Polygonus leo | reverse complement strand
AAAACAGATTTCAATGATTTTATTTTTTATAAAATATATTATTAAGGGTAGTAATTACGTTATATTTTCGATAATATATATCTAAATGTTTTCCATTTATTTCCAGGGAGCAAGGGAGGGGGCCCATCGCGAACTCGGGGAGCTGGTTTGTCAAATGTATTGGAGCAGCTAAATAAGAAGAATAAGCTGTCCACATTAGAGAAATCTAAACTTGATTGGGTTACGTACAAAAAGGAGGAGGGCATTGAAGATGAAATTCACAGTCACAACAAAGGAAAAGATGGGTAAGATCTTATCGTCATATCGTAGCTAAAAATATTTATTCTAAAATATGCAAACATGGTATAGAAAAATCAGAGATATGATATGTATTTAGATTCAAGTCATCTGTTAGTACTAATTAGAAAATTGTCTGGACATAAATAATAATATCCTCAATCCAATATCTCCTTCTTAACTCATTTACAAATTTTATAATTAAAGTACATGCATATTAACAGAATAAATACATATGAAAGTCATCCATATTTATTATCGTCATCAAAGATAACAGGTTTCATTCTTTATCATTAGTCTATAACTGCTTATTATGGGAGGAGGCAAGGATGAGATGTGCTAAAAACCAGCAACAATGTATAAAAACATAATATTTTAATGTTTTTAATCAAGATCCAAAGTTATAGGTTCTGATGATAGTTAAGGCTCTCCTTAAGAGGGCATCGGTAGTAATAAATTTACTAATATTATCAAGTCTTTTACTGCTTTAATGTTCTGGTATTAAACCTTCGTGATAATCAATTGATAAAATGCCTACAGTTTTTGTAAAGAATTATATAGTACTGGTGGCCAAGAGCCAAGTATCTAAGTAGCCAAATATGGCCAACTATCAGTTACACATATTTAAGTGACCCAATCCAGGGCATATTTTGTAAATGTAGTATTAACTTTCATAATACACAATACCTATTGTTGTAAATAATAATACCTATAGTTTGTTATTTTTTTCAGATATTTGGAGCGCCAGGACTTTTTGGAGAGAGCAGATTTACGTCAGTACGAAATTGAACGAGATTTGAGGATGAAACGTCGCAGCAATCGATAAGCTGCGGATAGATAAAGGCTCTCTTCGCATTAAGTATTCTCATTATTGTAGTACAAGTTTAATTGAAAATACACTCAATTATGTCGTGTCCATGTATTTATTTTCACGATTTTCAAAGACCTATACAGTCCAATGCACTTTCTTTCCTGGGTTGATCTTGCAAAGTCTTGGCAAAATAGTTTCAAATGTTTATAGGTATTGAGTATGAGTAAACAATATAATAGGCTATTATGTTTGCAAATACCTCCTTACCAATATCCTAGTAGAGTAAAGGTTTCACTGTTTAGATTATTTTAATTCTTAGACATGTAGGTTTTGTTACAACTTTTTATTTTTTCTGTACCGAAATGATAAATAATTTTTATTACGCACAAAACTACGATTAATTAGAAATAGAATAGAAGAAGCCGAAATTAATCGATCAAATGAACCATTATTTAACACTGTTTAAGATTCACCGGCATTTCAATTCAAATTACTATGAATTCAACATACCTAAATCGACTTCATAATTCTGTGAAGTAGCAATCGAGTCCAAAACGCAATATATTAGTATCAATCATGTAAATTAAAAGACAAATAACGTCATATATTCCACGATAGTAAACGAGACAGTCGTAATGTAGTTGTATATTGCGGCGCATAACATGAACATGCGTTCTGATGTATTGAAAACTAGCTTTTCCCGCTGCTTCGTCTTCGTAGATTTTAAACTTCGTGAATGTGGGCAAGGTGTTGAATAAGTAGTATAATATGGTATTAATTAGTATGAGATAAGCACAAATTGGCACCACGGTAATAAGTAAAATATTTCTAGAAATTTACGATCTCTTTTTGGAATGAATAAATAAAGAAAACTTTCTACATTTGCAGCTCCATACTAGGATTATATGTAACGTGTTAGATACATACAAAAATTAGAACTAAACCTAGATGCAGTACAGAAAATTGAATAAATAGTTTTGATTTCTGACCCATCTGGGTTACTCTTCATGCAATACTGAATTGTGATATGCAATAGTGAATTTTCAAATAATCGCTGCTTTGTTCACCTCAAGTATACTTACTCAATTTTGTATTAAATTCAAATCTAACACTGCTGGTTTAGTCAGCGCGTTGTCTGTTCGTCAGTTACAGTTCTGTTTATATGTAAGTATATTTACATAGCAAACAACCTCGCAAGGTCCATTTCATCCATTCTCCTCAATCATGTCAATGAATGCGACTCTTAGCGGGCAATCAATTTCAATCTGCGTGAACAAGTGGCTACGGGCCGGTCGGCGGGCGAACGATTTGCAGTTTGTGCTAATCAAGCACTAAATAGTTGTCGTCACCAGTGTAACAGCGCAGCAGTTGTGAACTTGCGGCCGTGGTGACTTGACTTCGTGACTGAAAACTGCTAATATAAGTGATCTGCGTCAACGTATGTCATGTGATATTTAATGAAATATTGGCGTCGTGGTGCAATTAAAATGACGGCCTACGGAAGGTGGACGCTTATGGAAGGCGCAATGAATGGGGTGCAGGTAGGGAGTTTGTTTTATTATTAAAAACATGATTTGTAGTAAGATGAACTAATACAATTTATAAAGGAAAACACGTGTATTTTATACATACTTATATAATAAGAATGGCTTTTTATAGACAGGGGCGAATCTTACTTGAACTTATTTTTTAAACAAAAATAAAACTCATTACTTATAGTACTTATATTAATGAATTTGATTTTTGTTTTTAAATTTCAAGTCGTTGATTTAATCTATACTAGGTTAGGTAATTTTGTATACTGTATGCTGTTACTGTGTAAATAATTCTTATTCTGACATATCTAACATTGGTACCCCTAAGTAGTATTTTTATCTTGATATCGTGTTTGAATAAAAATGAAAATACTTGCGTTTAAATAATTAGGAAAAATGGTCGCAACTCAAAACTACAGTGTTGGTGTAATTTTGCATTGTTCTTCCCAAAACATTAGTGAATCTTAAGATTGTGTACACAGAAAACACTTTAAATTTTAATACTGTGAAATTGACATTTTCTCCCGGCTTTCGGTGCTAGCACGTAGTGCTTATAAAACACTTTTGTGTTGCTTGCAAACTATTGTATTGTAACTTACGCTAGCATAAATGAATAGCTATGGATTCATATATTCATGTGATTACACACTTTAACACAAAGGTAATTTGAGAATCTTTAATGCAGGATTGATGTCCATACGAGTACATATGATAAATAACTTTAAAATGAAGTATAGAACTATACTAACTTGTTTTTAGGATTCTGTAGCCATATGTTGCCAAAGGGACCCTATGACTAAAATTTCGCTGTCCATCTGTCTGTCAAAGGGCTTTATCTTATGAATTGTGATAGGCAGACAATTGAAATTTTCAAAGATTATGCTTTTTTGAGTTATTTGCCATAGCTTCAATAATAAATAAACCAGGAAACAGGTATTAACACCGTTTTTAAGATTATCTTTTGAAACGTAATAGGTGTGTAATACTTTGTAACCACAAATATTAAAAATAAAATAAAAAGTTGATAATAAGTAAACGTGAGTCCAAGAATTTTCGGTGTTTTTCGGAAACTCAGTATAAAACTATATTCTAATTGGTCATAGGTATAGCTATCTGTTACAATACGGAGCTCTTCTTATCCGACTCGCATTTGGCCGACTGAAGAAATGATTCTAAAAAAATATATATTTCAGAATTTCAGATCTTATAAAGTCAATAGTATCAGGTGTTACTTTGGGGAAATTCATGTTTATAAAGTGTGATTAAATTACTTGGCAAAAATCCGCGTTTATATCTCATTTCCAACACGTTTCGCTCCACAACAGAGTATTATTAGGGTATGTTGACTCTTCAATAGTTGGTCGATGATTGAAATCATTAATCACAGATCCATTCCATGATCGAAGCCATCGATATCACCATCTTTATGATTATTTATCGTGACTAAATTAATAACTCTAAATAAGTCCTGCATATTGCCGAGAAATTAAATACTAAGCAGGCTATTCCGGTAGAGTCAGTTAAAAGTTTTATACGGATTTTCAAAATTGTCGAGAGATTGAATACTAAGCAGGCTATTCCGGTAGTCAGTTAAAAGTTATGAGATTTGCTGTGTACATTTCAATTAGATTAATTGTAGATATAGACATATATACCCATGAAAAAAATGCGTTTTAGTTTTAATAATACCTACTATATATCATCGTAATTTTACACAAGATCTCATCGTCATTTGTTATACTGACCCAATCCACCTCTTTCTAAATAATAGAGTTACAGCATGAATTGAATGTACCTAGTAGTGATACTTATCACTTATTACGTAATTAACCAGCGCTAATAAGGTAGCCTGTAGTGAATTCTAGTTCCCACCCACGGAGCGCTCAAGTTAGTGAATGACCAGCCCGAATAGTAAACCTAGGCTGGGGATTGAATAGACGTCGTTGACATTTGTTGGAAAACTTGTAGCCAATTTGAAACTTAGGACCTACGTTGGATTATTGGAAACCGGTACTTTCCTGTAAATCGTTCGAGCAGCGGAATGCAGTAAACTGTAAGTTTATTCAAGACATTGGGACATCAAAGGGCCGAATGGCAAGTAGATATGCAAAACCGCGCAGAATTATTAGACCTCATGAGGCACCACTCAAGTCCGCACCGGACCTCGACGACGACGGTGCATTTGTGATCGACCTCAAGTAAGTCGTCCACCCTCTCTGAGGTTGATTACATTTAACCTTTGTTATTTGTATATTACAAATATTTTACATCGAATTAAATCGTATGCCGCCATAAAATATATAATATATTATGGACAGCCGCTCTCTCAGGATCTAGGACGGTCACCAATAAACCGTAGAAGTAGAATTCAAGAGAAGTTGTGTGCTGATAGTCTTGCGTCTTCGTAAATACACAAAATTTACGACCGGCTAAATTTTCTATAAAGGATAAAATAAAACTGACAATTTTGACTCTTGGTCTAGGATCATGACGTAATCTGGATCAGTGAACGTAGCGGAAAGGAAAAGTGGGCGAGCTACCGATTAAGTTCGCAGCCTCGAGCTGCGCCCACGCATCTACGCCTTGCACCCTTCCAATCTGATTAGAAATCCTACCAAGAAATCTGTCTTCTTGCAATATACTCCAATAGCTTCCATTATGGACATTATTTGATATACTTACAGTACGTTGTGTCCAACAATTTCACATGCATATTGCACAACATTTTGAATTTGGCAGAGTTCTTAATGTAAGGCTTACTTAGTCTCTGGTATTGTTTAAATTAAGTGGGTGGTAGAACTCGTATAGTTCGATTTGGGGGTATCTCTGCCATCTTCACGTCTCATCTAAATCAGTTCACACAAGGATTTTTATTGCTAATTCGTTCGCAATAAAAATTTAATTTAAAGTCGAACTCGGATAAAATTCCGATCAAAGTTGCGGTTGGTCACAAAAATTCACGAGCAGTAGCGAACGGTATCGCGACCTCACAAACTTGCAATTAACTTTAAACTACCCCCACCTTGACATTTGAATAATAACATTAATTCACCTGGGGCAAAATTACGCTCAGCCCAAATAAAATTACATTTTAGAAGGAAAATAACCGATTCTAAATAAATGTATTAAGTGATGAATATTTTATAACAGTTATCATAATTATTTAAAAACGGTTTTTGGCAAATTAAATCCATAATTATCCGCATCTATTTACTCTGTTTTAACGGTCTCCGAATACATTTTTCTTTCAGTTACAGGTTAGTAATTCTATGGTCTAATAAAATATACCCTTTATTACGACGGGTCGTCGGGTATTTTTGATTTAAACCAATTTGTATCCATCTATATTATCTAGATAATTTATAACATAGGTGTTTTAAACAAAGTTAACTGTTGTTGTGAAGTTACAAAATATTAGCTCAGGTGTGTGTAACTGTGTTCCGGGCGAAGCGATACAAATGAATGAGCCACGGCGCTGATAGTGGTGTGCATTGCGCATGTGTACTCGCGCTCGATAATCGCACTACGCCCGTGGCCGCGGCACGTGTCCGTATGATCAGCCGGAGGGCTCGAGATGAAGGAGGCTGTACCGCGACCCCGAACTGCGATCGCATCGTAGTAAAGCGCCGGGCGATCCGCGGCGCACGAGGGCCGCTCGAAGGCGTGGGGTTGGCGAGTGGGCGATGCGCGGCGAACGCGCCAGTCGCACGCTCGCGCGTATCGGGACCGGTGTCACACTCGCGCCGTCGCCGTGCCGTCCACGCACGCCTGTACCCAGCCGTATTGTTTTATTTACGTGTGCTCCCTTATCGCGTGCCCTCAATGAAAATCGATACGTGATGTGGGGATAATATTGGAATTCGCTGTGAAGTGTTCGATTAGGTCGGCCGGTGGAAAATTCTCGTTCGGGAAAGTGTTTTTCTTGGTGGACGAGGCGTCGACGGAGCCGGCAGCGGCGCAGCCCGTGGCGACGGGTCGGTGGATGGTGCGGCGCGGGCGGGCGCCGGGGCGCGGCCGGCGGCGCCGCTAGCAAAATGTCGATACCCCTGGGCCGGGAGACTGTGCTCCCCACGCAGGTGAGTCCACGCTTTTCTTGCTTTTCCGACTGGCGTGAATAGCGCGCTTACGAGTTGCGAGCTTAATCGCCTCAGAGCATGATGTAGTGCTGGAAATCACATGGCAGGTATATCTCATTCAATAATTTTGTTTACGTTGTACATAGAATTGTGTTTTAGCGCATGTCAAGTACTGTATTTGGTTAAGTTGCTTCATTTTCATTTTTTCATGAAGTTCTCAATAGCTGAGTTTGATGTTTTGTAGAAAGGGCGAATATTGATTCAGTAAGATTTTAGTAACTATTATAAGGTTGTAAAGTATTGTCAATATTACGATGGATTAAAAGGTGAATCATTTATCTAATGAATCATCCGCGACCTTTTACTTTTAGGTAGAGTCATCCGCTTAATAATTCTTTCGTAAATGAGGATACTGTACAGAAATCGCTATATATGAATCCGTACTAACACTAATACCTGGAAGTCTGAAGAGTTTCTAATATTAGCTTATGATAATGTTATCAGATTGATTGAAAAGCAAACGAAGAAAACAAGGTGACCAATCATATGCCTATCGAAGTCTTATCGCAAATAGTGATTCGCAGAACAGCTTTCATCATTGCATCGCGTGAACTAAATAAATTATACTACAAACTAATATCAAGGTCCATATACCGAAATTATGATAAGCCTAATGACGAAATTTTATCACGTAATCTGTTTACGAAACTTTTATAGACGTAGTTTCTTTATTAATTCTTCTTCTGCACTTCATTTGCTTCTTTCTATGAATTGTTGCAGTATGCAACTAAAGCATTATTTATTAACTCAATCTACCATTAATAAGGATTTTATAACAATAAAAGGATGTTGATAATATATGTAGTATTTAAAATTTCTTAATTCTTATCTAGTATCGCTGCCTGACGTGTAATCCTTTAAAATTAATTATTTGGTACAGGATAAATATTGTAAATTTTTTTTTAATAATATTACATAATCTATTTTACGTTTTTATAAAATACATTACTAAAAGTATATTAAAGAAAAAACTATTGTTTGTAAGATATCAATGTTAGTTGAGACGAAATTGGGATTTAAGTAACAAATTTTGTATTTATTTTATTTATACTATGGAAATGGCAAACTTGCATGCAACTTGATGGTAAAGCTAGCTAGCAGTGGAGCTAGCAGGCGCAGTTTTAAAGGGGGATGGGTCACAGGGGTCATGACCCCCCCCAAAATTCTTACTGTCAAATTGCAAAACCTTTTAAAAATCGTCAATTTACGAAGATTGAATACCAGATATAAAAAAATGAATACCAGAAAATATTATTACTTGTTTTGGCAATACAAAAAAGACTTCCATTTGTTTTATGATGTCATTCATATTATTATACGCAGTATTTTTGTGTTGTGACCCCCCCATAATTTAGTATGACCCCCCCCAAAATTTGAGTCTGCGACCGCGCCTGGGAGCTAGTGCCCAGGTTCATATTGTAATCAATCTCAGATAAAATTTGAAGATAGGTTCGTAAAGTTGAATATAAATCTTTGCCTTCTGTGTGTCCGGGACAGCAACGCAAATTGCTTATAAACAAGTTTTCTGTGATAGATATGAATTGGGTTTGCTAGTGGTGCAGATTCTAGCACTTAGAATTCTGCAACTGTAAATTTAACTGCACTTTATACAAAAAACAAACAGTTCTGGTATTTGTAAATGTATTGGTATTTAAGTCATATTTTTCAAGTAGCAGTAATATCCAATGCAACAATTAGCGAAGGATTTCTTTACAGTACGGAATGAATTGAATCGTGGAGCTTGCGCGGTCGTGCCAATAGTGCCGCGAGTTCAAGGCTCTATTGATCCAGAAAGAAGGGGCAAGGTTGGACCAAAATATTTTCATTGATCATGTCTTCAAGTAAGAAGAGATTGATAGCTTTACGTTTTAGTCAAAAACGTAAACTTCCATTAAAGGTTATTTTTACTCTTAACTAGCTGTTTTCTGTAGTCTTATTAGTCTAGCGTCGAAAATTAAAAAAATGCTGAGACATTTTCTTATTAAGTTAAAACGTTGTTTAACCTACCCCTTCAACGTTCAAACCGAATGTGAAAATCTTTCTCATTACGTTAGAACATTTTAACGTAATGATATCCTTAATCAAGATGTACAAGTTCTTACATCAAAATATTATACTTTGGTCGCCCTCAACATCGTATTACTTAATTTTTTGTATAGGCACAAATAAAAGTTAAAAATAATTCAAATATATACATAGCTACGTAATTTTGAATGTATAAATTAAAATATACCTCATATTTAAATTTTTATCGAACCAATACAAACACAAATTTAAAAATACGACATGGAACATCGAATGTGTTAAAATAACAAATGGTACCAACTTTATTAGCATAATCAAATAGACATTTCTTTTTGTAAACGGTGTTTCATTGGTAACACTGCGAAGGGTAAACGAATTTGGTGAGCTCTACAGCCGTTGGTGGAAAGTTCAAGGCTCTATTGATCCATGAAGCGGGTGCAAGGTTGGGTAAAGTTATTTCCGACGATTATTTTCAGTTTTTCCGCACAACAACGCCGTAATCACATACATTTTGACGTACAGACGTGTAATGTTAGTTTATTTTTAGAACGGAAAGTGAGGCTTGTGATTGATATCACTTAGGAAAATTTGACGTTTAAGCTGGGTTTCTGTTTGGGGAAAATGTTAAATTGTTGTGTAAAGATATTTTAGATTTCCTTTTCATTTATTTCGCTAGTTAGTGTCTACATAACAAAGAAGACAGAAGACAATAGTGTCGATTTACGTTTGCATAAACTAAAAGGCTTTAAAATAACAAAATGATTATTATAATGCGATAAAATGTGACACTGCTGACAAAAGATTAGTGTCCAATTACGGCCAGAATTTTGTAGTATTGTTGCTTCAGACGAGGCTACGTTTTTATTCTACAAGTCGTTAAAGTAGAGATAAAAGACTTAACCTCGTCCTGGTCGCCTAGATTCTTCAACGCAGGGCTGGCAAGTGAAGAACATTTATAACCTGAAGGGCTTGAAGTAAAAATGAAGTTATCTGAGAAAAAATATTATACACATACATTGTAAACAACAACGTAAATCATATCGTATCGTGATAAGATAATAAATGTACATAGATACATTTATTTGATCTATTTATGTTAAAGAAAGAATTTTGAAAGGAACGAAATATCACATGACAATTCTTCGAAATATACATTTTCGATTTTAGTTTATAAGTTGTAATGTTTGTCAATTAAGCAAATACGCGATAAGTATTTTAACGTAATCTTTTATTGGGAGAGAGTAAGTCTGTTTACTTAGCTTTCTATCAAAATAACTGCATGACCTGAATGAGAAAATCAAATGGCATAAAGTCAAACATTACTAGCAAAACATGTAACAACCAGCCCTAGCTAGGTCCGCCGCATTCGTCCACCATTTCTTGTGGACGCGAAGCGGTGACGCCGTAACACTTACATTGCTCTCATATGACTCACTAAGCACGGTAGGATTCTTCAGCGAAACGTGAACTTACACGACCGTTAACTTCACTTGTGCAAATACACGCCCGCCGTAGCATTTACTGCTTTAGACGTAAAATAGAGCAACAAAGCCAAATATCTGCAATACATGTTTAATCGCACATTGTCTGGTCATTCAACTCGGTTCTGTTACATTAAAACTATACAAAACCTGCAGATTTTTACGTCGAATTATATTGCATTCGCATTTAACTTACAGTAAAAGAAATATGAATAATGTTTTACAATACCTGTATATTTTACAAAAAGCGAAAACTTTATTAAAGACTTCAATTTATGTTCCATTTTACGCCCTGTATGAACTATGTCGTTTAAAATATGTTGTCCTTGACAACATATTTTAAACGACATAGTTCATAATATATACCGTATGTATATATTATGAACTATGTAGGTATTTAATCAAGCAAGTAATGTACGTATAATTAGAAATTATGCAAAGTAGTATCCCCGAGCTGTCCCTTATCGACGGTACATTGTCTGCATCTTAGTTGTGGCCTTATTGCGTTAATGGAAGGCTTACCTTACCCCGAGAGTATGGAGCGTGAGAGTTAACAATACACTCTTTGATATCGTTAGCTCGTAGCACATAAAGTGTAACGATATCTATCTTTAAAATCCACCAACACTAGCAACGGTTCGATTCTTTGTGTACCCTCATGTACCTACACTGATACATATGGTTTTCCTTTAGGATAAGATCCGAATATGTCGTGACACACTTCCCACGCGTCCTTATAAATCTATAAATCGTTAATCTTTATGTTCCTACTTATTTGATGATATCTAATATGAGCTTATTTTTATGGTAATGGGCATTTTATGTAATTAAAAAGTGTTATTACTATCTTCGTAGTATCACAATATAAATATTTCGGCAATTTTATGCTAACAACATCGAGGTGATCGAGTACAATTGGTCTTTTGACTATCTTTGATGCGTTGCTGACCATCTTGGAATACATTAACCATAATGCAGTTCCGAACTTGTTCTTGTGTTGGTGTTTTGCTATAGGAGTATCTGGTTTGATTGCCAACAGTCGTACTTAGCTTAATACTTTAATGTGCACTGGTTTTTACTCAGTGCACCGAAAGATACTTATGCTTGTCAGGTTTAAAAAAAAATTAAATGCTTTATCTCGATGAACGTCCTATCAACTAACTGACCAATTAACTTTACAAATATTTATCTCTTCAGAGCTTTAGAAAATGCAAAGAAGATTAAATTGTATGTAAAGAGTAAATTAAAGGTACGTTTTAGTCCCAACATAGCAGAAATCTCTAAGAACACGAATAACTGTGGCGATCCTGTTTACTTTTATCAAAAAATTGAAAATGCTTTTACCTAGTTTAAAAATGTAAATGACACAATATTTTCTTTTAAACTTTATCTTTTATCACTGCTGATATGTAGTGATAAATACTCAGATAAAGACTATACAGTTATCTATACATTTGGGTGGAAACGACAAATATTAAAACTTTGGCAATGACGTAAACTTATACTAACCTATATACATATATAGCCATTGAATTTAAAAATAACCTAATATTTAACAAAACAACATACAGATATTTTGTCGAGAAGCGTAATCTTTTGGATAGCATTAAATTACTATCTTTAAGTGCTTGAAACACTATTTGCTGTTAATTGCGTAATCGATAAACGTTCCACACAGTAGCTAAAAGCTGATTATACAATAATAACAAAACACTTTAAAGGTCTACGCATTTATCGCGAAAAGAAGGTTACTCCATTGGATAAACCGTTGCAAAACAATAATAAACTCAACGTTAGATAAATAACTGAAGTAAATATATATTTTCTCAGCGAAACGATTCTAATCTAAAAACATCAGCAACTTCAGAAATGCAATCGGTTTCCAATCCAGGGCGAACAATCAATTCCTCGGAGATACAAAAGAGATGGGTTATTATGTAGCCAAATATGGTCCGCGAGGGCATTCTCCAAAAGTGGTTTAAAGGACGCCGCCGAGGACGGCGAACAAGAAGTTGAATTACAAGCAACTGGTTGAGGTTATTTAAGGAACTTAACTTATAGTTCCAAGAAATCACGCACGCGATGCTTTACTACCTCCGCGGAAAAGGAATTTGGATGCTCTTGATCTTGTTTTGCTAATTGTGCAAAACCGGCTTCGGTATGAGCGCAATCTTAAAACTTTACGGCGTTCCAAGTATGTGACATTGTCTGAAGAGTATAATAATATACGTATACTGGACATCGTCTAAATTTTTGTTCTTGTTGAATTAAACAGAACGAGTTAAAATGTTTTTTACTCTTTTCATTATATTTCTTTTGTTATATTTATGCAGTACCTGTTTGCGATGCAGTGATCTGTTCTGGGAGTTTGAGTGTTTCTGTTTAGTGAAAGGCGCAGGTTTTAAAATCATCATCGGTTTAATTGCGTACCTTGTAGCTGTCATTTATTCCTTAATCGGACGCCGTTTACAGCAAAGAAGTGTGTGCAAATCACATGTAAACAATCAGGGCTCAGTATCTGTGGTTGATGCCGTGTTGTCGTGTTGCAAGTGGTGCAGCTTGTTGGCCCTCGGTGCCTTATACGGTGGCCCCACATCGAGGCCCTCTCTAGGGCAAGCATGATTAACAGCGAAAGAATTACTATTCGAGAATATTGTGGAACAGATTTATATTACCCGGACGCTTTCTTTTCTCGTCTAGATACTTAATACGATTTTCAGTGGATTAAAACTTACTATGTGCATACAAGCTCATACTCGTATCCAGAAAAATCATTTAAATTTAGATGTCTGTCGGAATGTCAGAGTTGAAGTCGAGTCCTGTAACTGAACGGTAGGGACGTTGGTGTTTTCATGAATTCTATAACTTTTCGATCCCCATGAAATGCGAGTGATGATGTAGTAATTGATCATTTCTTTTTACTTCTTTGTTGCTTCAGCTTCTTAATGTTTATCAGTCTAAGAATATTAGCACCTAGTAGGTGCCTTCTTAGGTACCTTTTTTTTCGAAAATCTTAGACACAGCGTGTTACAAACTTAGTCATAAAGATCCATGATGTAATATTACTTTTTGCGATGCTTAAATATAACGAACTTTAATCCGCCGTATCGACTAATCTGTACTTTGTTTCGTTTCTCGATGATTACACTGCACATATTGACTCATGCTAACCATACCCACGTCATCAGTCATACATTGGTATTCTTTAAGACTAGTTCCTAGTGCTCTCTTTGTTCTTTTTATGTTTCTAGAAATAATGGCA
The DNA here is from genome assembly GCA_018250455.1 of Polygonus leo. Classification (NCBI taxonomy): domain Eukaryota; kingdom Metazoa; phylum Arthropoda; class Insecta; order Lepidoptera; family Hesperiidae; genus Polygonus; species Polygonus leo. Next base: position 14 of record DWNR01002151.1, on the reverse strand, counting down.
CAGTTTTTGCTTCG
>DWNR01002150.1:0-13542 GCA_018250455.1 Polygonus leo | reverse complement strand
CTGTGACCACTTACCATCAGGTGGGCTGCATGCTCGTTTGCTACCTTTATTAAAGAATTATTTAAAGAATCGAATCGAAGTCGGATGACACGCCAAGCTATGCTTTTATTAAACTTAATTACAAAACCCATTTAATCTGTTCTGATTTGGATATTCCGATCAACTGTTCAAATGCAAATGTGGAACGAGGTGCTTCCGCACTCGTTTGCTACCTTCGTAACATAAACCTCTTTTTGATGCATGGATACGTTTTAACCGCAGATCGTGTAAATGAGGAGATTCGTGGCCTTTGTGGGCAAAATTAGAATAATAATGCTGCTATAAGCAATGCACCCATTGCTTCATAGCAGCATTATTATTCTAATTTTCTAAATTAATTCTAATAATTACAAAAGATCGCTACAAGTCTAGATATGTTACAGTGTTTATTTGCACTTCTCTTTTATATACACTTTGCAAATCGACATTTTTAATGTTTATGGAGATATTTTGCTAGCAACGATCTCGAGTGACAATTTTAATCGAATAAAGGTAGTAAACAAGCATGCAGTCCATCTGATGGGGAGTGGTCACTGCCCATGGACCTGAGTAATCATTCCCAAGAATGATTTATTCATACCTGAGGTTGATGCATTCCTACCCCTGAGAACTAAGTTGTTCGCCTCGTTCACATGTATAGTCTAAGGCAATATGCACATTTTGTACATAAGTGCCGACTCAAGCTCGAAAAAGTCAAATTCTCTATCTTATCTCCCTGTTTCTATGATCTGCGGTTAGAGCCATTGTGTGGCGTGTCAACATAGTCAGAGTCCAACACCTGGTGGCGTGCGTCATGCGTCAAGCCAAGTCCATTGTATTCAATATGACTGATTTGTACTTTTTTACGCAGTTAGTAACACGTTCACACATGGTTTCACGTTTTACGGGAAAGATCTGAACGTTTCAATCTTTTTATTACATTTTTTTTGCTTTACCACGCCAATTATCGCGTAATTTTCATCGCTCACTTTTCTTTCGCATCTTTTAAACCAGGAAGAAGCATGCAAGAATTTGTAGTACCGATAGTTTGCGTACATGACAACTTTAACACCTTTAAAATACACATTAATCCAAACACTACGTTTTGAAAATTATTCGCTTTCTGGCACCATTAAAACAATTGTATCTTTTTGAGGGGAAATGACACATAAAAGTTGTACGTCGAATTAAATACTTTTAGAACATCTTATCTTTTTCCGGTAATTTCGTAAAGTGATCGTAAACACAACATGTACCTAATGACAGAGATAAAAAGGAACTCGTAGGTAAAAGGAAAATACACTTAAGTTATAAATAGATTGAATTGCGGTAGACAATCAAAGCAAAGTCATAAAGCCGTCAAAACAAGCCAATATTACGAGGTAAATTGATAAAACAAGCATTAATTCGCTCAAATTGAAATGTTTTAAGGCTTTAAAACGTAGGTTTCGATCGCATTATGTATAGGTCTTGAATTTCCCTTCATACCCGTGTAAAGTTTAAGCAATAGGCCAATTGATGTGAACCGTGCAAACAATATATATGTCACGTTAAAATGCAACAAAAGAACACACAGTTTGGACCCATTCTACCAAAATGTACAAAACCGATTAAAAATATTTACAAATTGTATGACAAACAATCAAGCTGAATGAATTCTTTCTGGATCAGACTTCACTTGACAATAATGTGGTTTCAGCCCGCCATAAATAAAGCCTATAAAGCAAAATACACACTTGACGAATATTGCAATAGATATTATATTGATAGCCCCCACACTACAATTCGCTATATGCTATAGACAGACCAGCAACCAATTTAGAAGTCTGCCTGATCTGGGACTGAACCAAGAACTCCCACCCTTACTATTCGCTGGGTCATATGTTCTATATCGATAATCAATCGAATATTCGTAGTCAACGGTTGAAAATTATTCAAGTACCTACTATATTTGAACCGGGCGTATAATTTGCATGATTGAAAACATGCATCGCTGCGACTGAAAGGTATTCGTAATAATTGGATGATCGGCGCGTCCTAGTGGCATCAAGGTTGGCGGTTTAATAGCATAATAGGGTTGGGAAGTATTATAGCTGTAATCAATGCCTGCATTTAACATATTGGAACATTGAGAATAATATTACTAATGGGCTTAAGTAGACATCCTGCTTTACAAAATCTCAACAATAGCGCCATTTGTCCCGGACAAAAGTATCCTTTCTCTTAAGATCTAAAGGTTAACCTGATCTTTCTATCTAAAGTCCTACAAAAAATTATATGCAAACTTTCATACACATCATTTGAATAGTTTCGAGATCAATGAACGTATCGCAGCGTGGCGTAAAAAACATCGAGACTCCGCATTTTTGTATACGTATTAAGATTAAAAAGATTATGTAGGCCCGCAGCTTGCTTCATTGGATTTTTTTACCAAATTGGACCTGTATATGACCCACATGCCACGCCTATCCCGCGTAGCAGTTGTTTAAATTGCTTTCTATTCGAAATGGTGCTGTTGCCCAATCACGCGGATGTTCGTTTGCTATTTTAAATGCAGGGATTAACCGACTCCCTTAGTAACATATACACTCTTAGCCATTCTTAGCCAATATTACTCGACTTCATAAACAGACGCGTTTCAATTTGATAATTATATTTTAAGGACACGTAGCCGATCTATTTATAAACTTCAAACCGTAGCCGGAAAATATTTGTACAATATTAATTGATTCGTCAAGTGTGTAAGGTACATAAAACAATTATTTCCAAAGCGCATCATGCAAGCACAACAAACAATAATAAAATTCCGTATAAATTGATTAATACGTATAGAAAATAACTTTTGACTGATTTTTTTAATTTTAAAAATGTCATGGTTTGGCCGCGTCTTAATACGGATATGATGAAATAAGAGAAAGCAACTTGTGCAACAAAAGCGATAGTGAGTGACGTGTAGACCTACTTTACTCTTTTATATATAAGCTATAATAAACACATGTACATACATACAATATGACTTTTTATTGCTATATAAAGATCTCTGCATACCCGCATCCCATTATGCCGTGCATAAAGAATATTTTTGACACGCGCCGGTACAGATACGTTCATAAGATGTTCAGAGTACGAAACGGTATATGCAGAGACCATTAAATGCAAAATATCCCCAAAATTTTGTCAACAATCTACTTTGTTCACGACAATTCGACTCCCTCCATTTTTGGCACACGGATAAACAGTGGGCGTCGATTAACTGTTTACGTTAATGTTATACCTAAATGAAATAATATTTATAGCCTTGACATTGAAACAGACAAAAAGACTGTTGACAAAATATGTGTCTCTAATAACATTTCTAAGAAAGAGTAAAGTGGCTAAAAGTGCAAAAATAATAACTATACCTAACTACAAATTGATTCAACATACTAATGAACTCATATAACATACTAATACATACTAATGATTTCATATAACTATATGAAAGAATGTGCTGTTATTTAAGTGATGCTACTAAACTTGCTAAATATGATTTCATAAATGTCACACATCTTAAACATTTCTTCATATGAAAGCTGAGGCAATTAGGTTTCTTCAATTTTCCCACAAATGTATTCGTCTTGACTAAGATAAATCAGAGTTGTATGCCTAAGATTTGAGACCCAGATCATCACTATAAAAACTGAAATTTTAACTACTAGGCTAAAACTGATGTTACTTTCAAACAGCACATCCTTTCCTTATCAAGAATAAAAATAATCTCACCTGAGCAAAATCCTGAAGTTCTCCAACTCCCTAATGCTATTTGACAGTCGGGCAAATGCATTGAACAGAGCGACAATCTCCGTTCTCTGGAGCCGTTTATTGGCTTTGTGTCTCAGGGGCAGGTTACCCTGTTCCGGGTCTCCAGGACTGTCCCATCTGCCAGAGAACAAGATCTTTAATGCAGTACCAAGTCCTTGGGTCTGCAGCTTCCCCCACAGTTTGCATTTATCACAACCAACGCAGTCCATAATCCTGGAAATATTCCAGAAGTGTTCCCGAAACTCATTCTTCAAGTTGGCTGCCTGAATACCACCAGCAAACATTGACGATTCATTGAAATGATCAGGAAATGTGTATATAACGCTCAACATATTACGAATGGCGTCACCGGTCTCCTGATCTTCAATTGGGTTGCCAGTGAAATAATCCTCATTTTCCAAATACGGACCGGCCTTAGCCAACGCTCTCATTTCTAAAAGATAGACAAAATACAAGTTCTTTAACCAAGAAGGGCCTTCACCAAATGTCTGTGATGGATCAAAGCGGCGCTGGAACTCGTCAAGATTAGGCCCCCACTCTCCGTCAGGTGGTGCTGCAAATCCTACACCCTTTTCAGACATCAAAAACTTTGAACATAAGTGTATATTAATACTGGTGTGTAACCCTGAAATAGCTCTGTAGAATACCCGCTTCTCCAAACACATGTTACTGAGATCTGAACTTAGTACATAAGGGAATGATTCATATGGATTCAGCTTGGGTCGGAAGCAATTCTCCTGATATATGCTTCTCCAAATCCTATGTGCTGATGGACCCCTGTAGCCAGTATATCTTTCGGGATTTAAAGATAGATCCACATATTCAGCATCAACATCCCTGTCATCACAATCACAGAAATTCTCGATGGAATCGTCGTGGGCTTTCCACTTGGCTATTTCATGCTGACTGGCCGCACTGATTGTCATGTTCAAGTAACCCAAATCTGGGTCATGATCAGGATCAGCATTGCACGGAGTGGTCTGCGCTTCCTCGGAATACTTGGCGGCCGCATTCTCTTCTTCCAGCTCATTGTTGTAGCCGTTTTCGTAGCCAGGAACGCTCTCTTTCGAGCATGTTTTTATATGGCAATATTTCATAGCGCATCGGCTATCGTCTGCCCAGAAGGGGCATTCCTTTTTCAAATTCACCTTGTAGAATCGAAAGTAGTCCTTGCTCACTAGGCTCTGGATGCGGGGGAAGATCTTGACGTTGTTGAAGTAATCTATGGTGTCAACATTACACGAACAATCTCCGAGAGCGCCGTGGAGAGACTCAAAACATGCGTTACTATCACACGGCGTGTCGTACAGCTCGGTGTCGTAACCCACGGCCTGTACTATCGCAAGAGCGAATAATATAAACACAACACAGTAATTTTTAAATGCCATTTTCGAGTAGACACCAATCATGGCATACGTCTCATGAATTAAAAAGTCACGTACCGAAGCACTCCTACGTTATACATCTATGAAACGGACCGCACAATTGCATTAGTGATACCGCGAAAATTTATTTTAAAGCACCGAAATGACGAACCCGTGAGTAATTGGGCACTGACCGACGTGAGCTCAGCTCACTGAGCTGAGAAACGTTTACACATATCAGTTTGACAAACCAAATTAAATTGGCTACACTAAACGTCATTGTCAAAGTGATATTTGATGGATTCAATCCACATAGGTTAAAAATACTGGGTATGTTGTAAGGCAACATTGATAGGATATAACATTGACGTCTTATGTATTTTGATTCAATATTGCACAACTGAATTTAAAACAATATTTTTTTAATATAAAAGTGATTTTAGACGCGTAGTTTTTCAGACATATTTCTTGTTTCTAGCAACTTTCGTTCGTTACGTATTACGACGAAGACGTGCACCAATCAAAAATAAATACGTTATTCACTATTTTACGCTGTATTTCATAATATTTCTACACAATAACACAAAGGAGTTTGGCGGGAACGTAAAAGATTCGTAATTCACGGCATTGAACTGTTTTCGTGTGTTCTTTGAAAGATTATGTGTAAATGAGGTAGAGTACTTGATTATAAGCACCAGTGTAGGGATGTAACTACTTTATTATAGTTGATCGTGTCTTTTCGCATTATTTCCAAAACTCCATACACGCTTCTAGTAAAATATCCACCAATTTACTTGAGTATATTTGGACTTAGTTTCAAATACCTGATACTGGCAAATGCAATAATTGTGCGACGCCATAGCCATTATGAGGGAAAGTAAAAGTAAATCACACAGGTACCGCCGTACCGCAGTCTAGTCCGTTTAGTAGTGAGCACTACCTGTGAGAACCTACATTATATTACCAACACACGTTTTGTGTATTTTATTTTAGACAGGAAATTAAATTTACATACCTAACAAATTCGTTGTCTACACTAATATTATAAAGAGGAAAATTTTGTTTGTATGTTTGTAATGAATAGGCTCAAAAACTACTGGACCGATTTTAAAAATTCTTTCACCATTCGAAAGCTACATTATCCACGAGTAACATAGGCTTTATTTTATTTTGGAAAAAATAGGGTTCCGTAAGATATTTGGGTTTTTCGGACACAAGCTGTAAAAAATCAACCAGATTTAAGTTACTTATTTTGCGTAAGCCGCCTAAATTATAAAGGATTGAACCATAAAATATTCTAATTAATTGTAGATCTTATTAGTATCTACAAAAAAGTCCGCGACACACTATACCTATATATGTCGAGTGAGGCACAACAACCATTTTTTTATTTAAAAATCTTGAATTCTTTTTGGATTACATTTAAACGCGTTTATTTTAATCATGCTATTAATCCTTATCAAAATAAATTATTACATCACTAAGTGCAGTTTATATAGATAATATTTGGTCTTTAAATGGTTTTGAAGTTATGGTGAAATTTAAGTCGCGTGAAGTCTAAAGCAAAACAACGTTTGCCAGGTCGAATATAAAATTACAGATTATTTTATAATTATAGATTAAATGGAAATAAAATAAAAGACTAAAAAGTTTTCTTTCATTTTTTATTTACACGGTCGCTTAGTCGTGGGACGTAGTACATTATATATTGATATGTGGTCGTGGGTACATTTCAACCGAAATACGGTTGATCTTGGCTTCAGTTTGGAATAAAATTTCGAAGTACGAACACTTATCTCCAGGGACATTTACTACAACAATAATCAGATTAGGTATGCAACTTTGCTTCCTGTCTTTTTTTTCAAAAGCCTACGCTTATACTCACAGCTTCTTTCACTCATGGAAGGTTTTTCATAAGTTAATAAGAGCATTTGATGAGCCCAGCAGCAGATTTAACGTTTCCCGCTAATGACTAGACTTTGGCATATAAATCTAAACACGCGGCAGCGTGTCAGCTAAGTTTAAGCAAAGGAACTGGCTAAATATTTCGGCAATAACTACCTATATAATGTTAATGCAAATTAACTACTGGTGCTTCCACGGTGTATAAGATATTAAAGAATATTGCAAGCATTCTGTAATGTTTATTTCGTCTGTCAGTCGCTAACATCATATACAAAAAAGCACCAAACACATATTAAGTGTAAATTTGAACTACATGCTTACTACCTAGTTATAAAGGGGTAATTTTTAAATAAAACTCCCGGTTAGAGTCGGTCGAAAATTTATTAATTGCCATACAATAATAATATATAGATCATTCACAAAAGCAATTTCATCGGAAATGCACAAGAGATTCAAAATACAGCAATAAACAGACATTTGCTCCCGATACATCAGTTACTATATACATTGAGTGAAACACTTAGATAAATCACATTTTATAGAAATGCATACAAATTTTAACATTTTATATCATAATAAATTGTAAATTGGACGTAGAATCATTACAACATTGAATTAAGAAAATACTTTTATATAATTTCAATTTTTATATTGTAACATTACAAACAGTAGCTTAACTAACTTAACAATACTTATATTTTTGTATTTCATCAATAAGTTTGTGTAACAAAAAGAAATTACAAACTAAGCTAAAAAAACTCGCCATAATAACTCAATTTGCGCGTCTTATATTTTAATTTTTGTATGAAAAATAATAACCCGATACAGATCAAATTTCATTATAACCTATACCCAAGTTGAGTTGAGTGCACGAAATGGTATAGTTTTAAAAGAACTCAATTTCCTTGTAATCCAATAGTTTCAAGGACAGAGTTGTATAAGGTAACCAACCAGTGCCGTCTTTACCCAGGTCAGGTCCCGTATTTATGTGGGAGCCCCATTTGTGGCAAACTTCGCGTGTGTGTCTACAGCAATTTGAGCGTAAAAAGAGGTTCAAATACATAGCAAAGAGCGTTTATACAGTTTATGCGCGGTTAAAATCAATTCAATTTGTGCCGAATCTACTCGTTGCGATATTTCATATTGTTTTTTTTTCATTTAAAAATCTTTTCCTTGTAATCAGAAACTTTCATGGCACATCGATATGACATTGCATTTTAACGGCTCTTGATGCTATTAAAATGTGTTTCCGTTAAAAAATATATGAGCATACCAAATACCTAAGTATATATTATATAAGATATGTTATATAGTTGATAAAGACTATAAACGCTCTTAATGTAATGGGTAGATTATAAAAGTAATCGAAATTATCATTCTACTCTCATTTTTGACGTTATCATATTCAATTCGTGTTTGATGTTTAACTTTCATGTAGGCTTTAGAGAGCCCTAAACTCGAGGCCCTTACAAGGCGTAAGACGGCCCTGTTTTGAAAAACTTATTTCAAGAGGTGGGGCGTCTAGGTCGAACTAAACCTTAAATTACATAACTTGTACATTATTAAAATATAATATAATATGGTATGTTGTGTCGTTCTATTATCTCCTTTTCAAATTTCTTATTCGATAAAATTTCGTGATGTCTCGTTTAGGCGTACCTGGAAATTGAAAATGAAATGGGAAATTATTTTTAATGTTAATAATTTAATTTGCATAACCTCAAACTTGATTTTTATTTTATATTTATCTACTAAATACTGGTACCGTCGTGTGGATGAAACACAAAGACGTTATTTTAAAACACCTATTGACATACCACGTATTACACCACATTACTATTTTATTAACATTCAAAAATCATGCTTTAAATACATTTTACTTGCCACTGACTTCTTAACAAGACAGTTTTAAGCTGTTCATTCCTATTAAAGTGATCTTAAATTAATCCATTTTTTAATCCTTGCCACCAAAACATTGTGAATTACGAAACACAAAACACAAATTACATGCATTTATTAGATTATAACACAGACCACTTACCACTCCCGAAAAAATGCCAACATGGAAGACGTCACCATTGCATATGAATATGGATAGGTATTTGTCTAAACTACGGTGATTAAAAAACATCAAAGTTGCATGTATTCTTTATTTGAAAATTACATTAGCTCAAGACACCGTTTCCTAGATTTTGATGCGATGCTCATAAATACTTTATGCATGACGTAATATAAAAAATAACTACATTTAAATACAATTAGTAAATAAAGTGACTTATTATTTAATGAATTCTATTAAAATGTCATTACAATTCCAACTATTAAAACTTATTGACCATAGACAATCATACAAGTTTTCTAATAACATTTGTTTTTTGGCACTTGTACTTTATAATCTTTCAGCTAAATATTAACTCTTTATTAATTATATAATTTCACACAATTTGTGCACTTTAACTCTACTCATAAAATTTATTTTATCTTAGTTTAAAACTCTAAATTTTATATCCGTTACAAAATTTCACAGTTTTTTCTCCATTCTGTTGTTAATTATTATGTAAGTACTTAGACGCATAAGTGTTAATTGCGCACACATATTTTGTTAATAAGCTTTTGATGCATCTGTTTACTGTATTCCTTTTAATGGCATCTCGTAAGAAAATTAGCCAAGATTAAAAAAAGCAATCGAAATGCAATAAACAGATTTTGTTCCAATGATAAGCGTGTTATTTATCGCTAAGTGTAATCCAAAATAAGGACAGACGATCAAGACACATTTTTATTTAATGCCTATATCTGTTTCGTTTGTAAAAGCATCATAGCCGTAAATTCATTACGGCAAGTCGTTCAATAAGCCAGATGTTTGGGTACTGCCAACAATATATTATGTAATAAAGATTAATGACTATATATTATGCTCCTTACTTATGAATAGCTGATATAGATGGAAGTTGAGGAGCAACCAAGCTATAGTTGTCTCGTTACAGAATTTGTTTAAAATGTAAATGTACACAAACTGATTAAAAGCTCAAATAATACAGGTACCGTCATCTCTTTAGAAGTAGTGTCAACATAAGATACCTTTATTCATCTTCTATTCATATGCATCTGTTTTCTGAATCTGAATAAATCTAATTTTGAATTTCAGATTAAACTTGCTATTCAGCTACTGTTATAAAGATTAGCGATATTGTTTTTTAGTTATTCTATTTCTATTAATATTCTTTATTTAGTTACGTCGGAAAATAAAAAATATTTTCAAATCAAAACACCTCACACCACCAGTTGTATTTAATATATAAATATTTTTATGTCTTGATTGTCTGACGAAATTAATTGGTAAATAATGAGCAAAAATATTAGGCCGTTGATAACTTTATTTTTAATATCGGTTGCTTATGGCTTTTACATTACATCCGCTATTATATCAAATATCGTATCAAATTAAAAAATAATAACTAGATATTAAAATGTCTCAAAAGAAGCATACAATAAAATCGATTTCAATACAAACATTACCTATATAAATTTGCTCAGTATCAAATAAAGACGCCAGACCAAAAACGGCTTAACAAAATTTTCTACAAGACCAAATTAATAGACTATATGGGAAAGATGTTTTTTTATGCTAGCATTTTTATGTTATTTTTATATAGCATTTTAGGCCTAATATTGTGGCAGAATAATGAATAAATAAATAAAATTAATAATCTGTAAATCCTGCAAATTAAAATATAACGAGATCTATAGTCCATTTAAATAGAATCTGGAATAATGTAGACAAATATAGTGGACTTTGATACAGGTTGTCTATGAAATTAGGATGTAAATTAAACTTAATTTTTAATCAAACAATGTGTTACAATACATCACTAATTTCACAGAAAATTGGTGTCTATATTAGAACTTTATAAAATTTTCTGTATATACCAAATTATAACGAAATCGATTAAAACTCAGTATTGCAAATTTGTTAAGGCCGTTGTTGCTCTGACGCACAAATATACTCACCAATAAATATATTATTAAAAGCTAAACACATACATTAACCCAGACACTCCAAACACAGTCCGAAACACACAAAATGCATTGGAAATGTGTATTGAATTCCACTTGAAAGAACTATGTATAATGCACAGGGAGGTATTTTAGTAATGAGAAGTCTGTAGTAGTCTGATAGTGGTAATTACTAATTACCATCCAGTGACGTAGCGTGCCTTAGAGGGGCTCCGCATCGAAATTTGTTGGGAGACCCAAATTAAGGGCACGTACGGGGCCCCTGTAGCCTTGGGGCCCCGTACCATTCATACGGCGGAAGCTACGCCCCTGTTACCAGGATTATGAGTACTCTTCCACTTAGCAAATTTAATATAGTTTTTCTGAAATCTTTGCATTTTTCTTTTGTACAATTAATTATTTTGTAAATAGTATTAATGAATAATAAAGAGATAAATAAGCTATTTTGATTTATTTATTGGATATATTTATTTGTTTTATTAAACTTGTATTTTTATATGCAATGTATCTATGTATTTTAACCATTAAGATGTTAAAATGTCATATAATAAAGATAACAATAACCCGAAATATTCGTTTATGTTACTCTGTATTGTCGGATTTATGACGAGTTATGAGTATGTAATAATAAAATAAGTTGGTAATATCCATTCTAATGCATATAAAATACGTGTACAAACAAGGAGGTACTATTTAAATACAAGAAAAAATCAAGAGAAATTCAATACACATTTTTAAAATGATCCGAAGCCGCCATGCAGTGAACACAGCCCGCTCGCAAGCAGTAATTAAAACCAAAATATTGTGTTCATAGGTACCAGTTGTAATGTACAAAATATTAGTAGCGTGACCTTCTGTCCATGTTTCTTATGGAATTGGCGAGGCAGAGCGCGAACAGGGCTCCCACGACCTGGAAATAGAACGGATTTTGTTTATTTATTGTGTTAGACAAAAAAAACAACGGATTGCACTCCGAGAGTGCCGGCAGAAGTGAAAACTTGAATATTAACGTTGTGCATTTTTGATATTTTGGAATAGTTGGGGAATAATTTTGCACGAATTGCTTTAATTATCAGTACAAAAGTACTATCATTTATGTGGTAAAATACAATATTATTTTTTACCCATCACAAAAAGTGCACAACGCCGCTAAAGAAATTTTCACTTCAAAAAACATAATAATAGTAAGTAAATAATATATTCAAAAAGCTCAATCTTCTTATCCGTAATTGCTAATGTTACTATTCATTTTTGCAACAATTGTTACTAGACGCATGTAACGTAAAATAGGATATCATAAGTTTTGATCTTCATCGGAACGTATACCGGTGCGATCTTACGACAGAATCACAGGATATGACGTCATGTGTTTGTAATAAATGACATTAGAAGATCATTTGAGCCTTTTAATTTGTCACCACCTCGTAAGTTGAGAACACCCGTTCTCAATGATAGCGTTAGCGGAAATTTAAAAACGACCAAGAAATTTTATTTAAGATCACAACCCATTATTGACCTTTTGTTAAGAACGGGTCTCCTCTCATAAAAAGAGAGTATAGTAATAATATCACATCACTATATAGTATAAAACAAAGTCGCTTCCCGCTGTCTGACCCTATAGATGCTTGGATCTTTAAAACTACGCAACGGATTTTGATGCAGTTTTTTTAATAGATAGAGTGATTCAAAAGGAAGATTTTTATGTATAATACATGCATAACATAGCGATATAACAAGATAATTCAGATTTATATTAGTTACAAAGTCCTCACTTCAATACAAGCAACACCGATAGCGACTCCAGCGATGGCCTTGTTCCACTTGTCGTACAAGTAGCCCACGCGTGGGCCGCAGCCGGTATTATTCGCGTCGGCGAAGGTGCAGGTCTTGCCCAGGATGTTGCCCACAGTGCCCAGGGATGTGCAGCACGACGCGGGCAGGACCAGGCCGTAGTCAGCTGGGCTCTTGCCACCGCAGCACTCCAGCTGAAATGTTATTTGTATATTCGTATATTCGTTATTGTGTTTTTGTAGCTCTGACAGGTAGAATTTGTTTAGTTTGACCGGGGAGGTCCTACCGCCACCCTCATAATCCTCCGTGAAGCTATTCTTGTGTTTTGGTTCGGAAAGGCGTGGTTGCCGGCTATACTTATACACGAGGCGAACATCTTAGTCCTCATCCATGCGTCCAGCAACGCATCAGTGACCAAATTTATATATTTATAGGTTTGATTTAATTGTGCTTGAGGATGATTACTGATATCGATGGGCGGCAGTAACCACTTTTTTTTTTTATTGTGTAAAGGTAGCAAACGAGCATGCAGAGCTGATGGTAAGTGGCCACTGCCGCCCATGGACATCAGTAACCAACCTTAAGAACGATTGAGTCATACCTAAGTTTGATCACAGATGCGTTGCTACCCCTGAGGACTAAGATG
>DWNR01002149.1:0-13542 GCA_018250455.1 Polygonus leo | reverse complement strand
ACATGGAATATATTAAAAAAAAAGTTGGCTGGGGATACTTAGGATCGATAACAGAACATGTTCCAACAGTTTTTAGAATTTTTGTCGGTTTGTCTATTTATCTGTTTATTTGACCGCGCATCACGTAAAAACGGCTTAACTTTTGATGCAAACTTGACTAATCTGTCGAGACTATCCCCGGCCGTGCTTTAATGGCCGTGGCCATAAAAATTGTACCCCTAAAAGGAGGAGTAGCGTGCGGAGCCGCGGGCACAACTAGTTATGAATATAGTATATAATATATATCATATGACGCTTAATGCAACATAGTATGTCCTACTTTTTGTATTTTTGTTGTAACCTGTCACTATTCAGTGACAGAATATTTGGCTATTTGACAATTTGGTCAAGAGATTAGTCAAATATTTGGTATTCAGCAAATCAGTATTTGTGACATCTCTATTCTAAATTAAACTTAACTTTTTATTTGCATAATAACAACTGCTAAATATGAATAGTCAATGTTTTAAGAATAATCTAAATTCAAGATAACAAAACAGTTTCAAACATGCCAGTTTTAACTTGATAATAAAAAAAAGAAAAAATAACAAGGAATATTACTTACCAATAAAGGCTGCAATGATGTTACAGTATTCACAAGCAGTAGGCTTTCCATAGGCCTTAACATTGGCCTCGCACTTCTTGCAGATAGATGATGTGTTGGATTTACTAAACCGCAAAACATAACATTAAACATAATTTAAATATAATTATCTATTACACTATAATTAATGTTATACAAAAGCCGACTTAGTTTACCTGAGATGATCCTATTCTGGTAGGTAGTTAATTTTGTAAGAAAAAGAGGATTTATATTAATTTGATAAATAAATAAAATTATAAACCCACATTTAAATAAAATATCCCCATATAGAATTTCCTATTTTATTATGCAATAAATTTAGTGAGTTCCTTTAAAAGAAAAATTGCCACATTTTATCATTTTTCATGTTTCAACAGTTCTTATAGCAACTTGTTTGTCGTCATCCACAAAAGTTCCAAAAATACTTGATATACACAGTTTATTTTAGTCAATTTATTGAACTTTTAACTCAGGGTTTTCAATTAAGCAGTAGAGTAGTTTATTAAGTTGAATTTTTATTGAAACAATTAAGTTAAAAAACCATTTTAATTTTATCTTCTTACTCATTGATATAATTATATGTATAATGAATATCCAGTATTATGAAATACTGAAAGATTTATAGGCATTTACAGAGATTTCCTATAATCTTTTTACACTCATTAGTGAATTAGTGGAGACTGACAGGTCAAAATGACAAAAGAATGAAATAATTATTATAGTGCATAGAGCATGTATTTGATGAACTTTTGAACAAAGCATGTGACGAACACAGTAACTACACCTATCCTGGTGGTCAGTATTTAATTTGTTACTTATACAACAAATTAGGAATAATTCTATATTGGGTTCATTTCTAAAGGTTCCTGAGAGAGTTGTAAGTTGTAAATATAAAGTTAATGTTTGTGAGTATAAAAAGTGTAACGCATTCTTTTTAATCATTGAAGTAACTGTTGAATTCGAGTTTACAAAAGAGCTAATTTTTAATTAACAGATCATGTTTATGGCATCCGTCTAGATCGCCTGACAACCAAATCAGGTTAAGTATTCTACAGATCGAACGCGAAGTAACGTTATCAACGATTCTAACGCTTTATGGGAACACTGACCTTGTTTGTTGAAACTCTGACCGACAGTACGTGCACTTAACAACGGGAAAAGATCCGCGACATTCCTGAAATAACACAAAGCAACACGCGTCATTACTGACGTCACATTACGGTAATCAACACTGTGCGTGTCAAATGCATTCTATAATTAAATTTAATACGAAAATGCAATTTTTATTTCAAAATCTTTTTATTTAACCTATCCTTGTAATTTACCTTGCAAAGTTGTTCGCCAGGAGATAACTCCTCGAAAGGATGTCTTGAGCAACAGCGCGAACACGCAAAAAGAGCTGTAGACGCAGTAGTACTCATTTTAAAATAAAAATCGAAACAAATACTATCACCAAACAAAAATGAATAAAAATATTTGATCCAAGTTTACGAAAACAACGCTAAACAACTTCAAACAAAAATTATGACTTGTAAAATGACATCACCGCCATCTTGTAAATTTATTGAATGAATAGATAGAGAGTGAAGTAGTGAAAGTAGGATCGTACGACTGTTAGGAATGAATGATTTAGCCAAAGAATAAGTAAGCTAGTCTTTCTTTAGTACTTCATCATGGACATACAATTGAGCATCGTTATCAACGTAAATTGCAAAAAATGTAGAGGTCTATATCTCTCTCTCGAATAAGAGTGACAATATATTGTGAATTTTGGGTTTTAAGAGAGAGTATTTACCTAATTATTTTGAAATACAACGAAATCGACATTTATGGGATATAGAACGGTCGCCATACTAGTAGTTGATGGAGAAATTCTGTCACGATATTTGCTTCTGAAAAGATCAAAAAGAAAATGCAACAAAAACGGACCTATGTCGAAGTTTAGAGTAATAGGTACTGGGCCATTACTATTATCTTTAGGGTGTCATCATATAGTACTTCTATATACAAGGTAACACCATAGATTATACACCTATATACTGCTAAGGTTATTTGAATACGATTTACCTTGAATACGATTATAATGGTAAGACTAAAAATAACTAATTAAAAGACTTAGTTTGAAAAATGAATATGTTCAATTCGAATTCGTTAAATTGAGCTGAATTTGTATAATGTAGCCGTACATGTAGTCTACGGAATCTTTATTTTTTTAAATGGTAGGCATGATCAATTTAAGTTTAGCCTGCTGCTTCATATTGCAGATTAAAAACAAAATAAATAGTACAAGGGTTTTCTGACTTCGCTGCTGTCATTCTTTCATTGTCAAAAGTGTCAAACATGCCATTATTTACACTTCAGTCAGTTGTGTTTTGCGTGGTTTGATTATTAAGTTTATTTAGATAGTCTATAAGTTTTCTGATTAAATCTATAAGTATGTTTTAAGTGATACAGTTTAAAGTTGTAATAATGAGTACCATTACAATGGCGATCCCACCGTTTCCATCCCAGGATTTAGCCAAGCTTGTGCTGGGTAAGTTGTTTTTTGGCGGGATGGCGGGAGTGGCAGATGTCTTTTTAACGGACATTGTTCTAATGTTTAAGACAAATAATTGTTAACTCAAACATTTGAATTCATTACAGGATATCTTGCCGAGGAGCAGCTTATGACCGCCTATGATGAATTCCTACAAGCCAGTCCATACTTAGATGCTTTCCGAAATGAATATGACAGGATATTTATGACGTCACTTAAAAATATTCTGGCTGAATATAGGGCAGTCAAGATATATGGTAGGTATTGTAAATGTAATCAGCAATTTACAGAATGAGGGTATTTTCATACTTTGCCATCTGTTAACAATGACATGTTATGGAAAGCTTGTTATTGTTGTTATAAAATGTCAGCATTTCTAATATATCTTTTTGTCTTGAATATCGTTTATAACTGTGAATTGGAATTTTTCTTTTTTCAGTGGAAACATGCAAACCGTTTATTCTAAGAAGAAAGTTGTTTCAATGCACTAATTTATTAGAGACTGTTAAGTTCCTTGTTAACTATGTTGACATTAATAAACTTCATGCACAAGAAGGAAGTGCTGACAAAACTGGGTAAGTCCAGAATTATCATGTAATGCTACTCCATTTGAGACTGCACATCCTGGTTTTTCTGATTTGATCAGTAAACAAAAATAACAAACAAACACAAAGATACATAAAGACACACTAAGAGGCAATTGAAACGACAAGGCTGTACTTAGTAATTGGCTTCATATTTAACATTATTAATAATACTCTTATAATAATATGTTTGATTTTAAGTGTTGCATTAATAAATCCAGCCAGGTGGTAGAACTCGTTTAGTTTGATCAGTACCACTGCCACCCTCATAATCCTTCAAGGCATGGTTGCCGGCTATACTTATACACAAGCCGACCATCTTAGTCCTCAGGATAGCAATGCATCTGCAATCAAAATTAGGTAGGATTTAATTGTGCTTGGGGATGATTACTGATGTCCAGCAGTGGCAGGGTGGCAGTGACCACTTACCATCAGGTGGACTGCATGCTCATTTGCTACCTTAATATAATAAAATAAAATAAAAACCAGTAATGCCCTCAGGAACTGCTAACAGTTCTAATGTTCATAAGTAGCAGTTTTAATGTTCATAAATTGGCACTGAGTATGATCCTAATTCCATCTCAAGCTAAGTCGATGTAGACAGATTTATAATTAATGTATATTTAAAACATTCCTGATACTCTGATGCAACCTTTTTTAATGATATATCATCTAGTTACATAATACATACATTACATAATTTGACCAAATAGTTTGACCCAAACATGTACATACTATAACAATGGATATTTGGTGATTTAAATTAATGCTACTAACTCTTTGTTCCAATGGAAACATTGAAAAATTTAACATTCAAGAAAGATACCTGAAATCTTACTAAGATCCTATAACTGTCATAGTAAAGTTTGAGTCAATATTATGTAACTAATAAAGTTATGAAACACTACATCATTTAACAGAAGTAAGGTGAATTTTATAATTATTTTGAGTAGTATAGAAACATATTTTCCTGTATGCTAGATTGATAAAGTTTCAAGGCTGTATGTATGATTGTATAACCTACAAAATTTACAAACAAGCAAGCAGTATTCTCTTTTAGCTCTTATGTATGACTTTCTGAACCTGGGAAATTGTGTTTACAGGCCAACCAATCAATCTACCAGCCAGATAGAGGCTACTTCTCTTGAGAATTCTGTGGAAACTACATTATTGGCAGACTTACCAGGTAACATGATTACAAATAAGATTTATAGTATCATATTATTAAAATTCTAATTGTCATGTACATTTACAAAATATAGTGTGTTTCCATGCTTTTTTCAAGTTAGATACTGTATAACCTTAAAATATATTAGTTTGAAGTAGGATTTTTTTACAGCTCAAGTTCGAAATAAATACATTTTGCAATTCCAGGTAATACATCATTCAAGAAATTAGCTACTAAAGTACCGGAAATTAGTAGTAACTTATTCAATTCCATCACAAGCTCTGATCAAATCAAAGATGCGTCTACAAAGCCTGCAAAATCTGATAGCCATTATAGTACAAGTACTGAGGCAGATGATACAACTGATAATGTCATTTCATCAGTTACAGAGAAAAATTATTCACAGAATCCCATTTACGTAAGTAATACCTGTATGAATGAATATACTTTGTTGTACAGGCGAAGAAACTATTCAAAAGGCTGGCATGTGGAGCTTGACAAATGATTATCTTATTACTCATAATAATCTCCTTCAGGCAACCTTTGGGATGAGGTCAGGGTATTTGTAACATATGAAATGTTCTGGTTTTGTTATTATTTTATTGAAAATGAGGTTATGTTATGCAATATTTATGAAACTTTTGTGTATAATGGAATGTATATGTGTATTATGTCACTTAATTTTTCTGTTTTTACAGGTTAATAATCATGTCTCCGAATCTAAACATGATGTTCTTAATTTAGTTAGTCACAAGAGAAATGACAATTCCTCAGAACATAAGGATTATAGCAATCCTGAAAATGTTTCTTGTAAGAGAATAGTCAGCAATGTTCCTTTGCAAGATTTCACTTCAGGAGTTGGTAAGAAAAAAAATCTTACTTTATAGCTGAAAAGTTTACAATTGAATTGGGAAGGATTTTCAAACTAAATATTTCTCTCTTCCTCATACATTACATAAGGCAATATATATTTTTACTTTTGTTAAGAAATAACCTAATATATATATAATTCATTGAAGAATAGTTCAGAAACAAGAGTATTTGTAGTATTGATTACATTGACGTTATAATATAGTTTAGCCTTTTTGTACAAATGTAATTTTTTTTTATTGTTTCTTTTCATACCAAAGTAGCAAACGAGCATGCAACCACCTGATTGTGGTCACTGCCCCCCATGGTCATATGTAAGTAATCATCAAGTACAATTGAATTGTATCGAAGCTGACCACAGATGCCCCTGATTTCTGCCGTATGTAAGTATATCTGGCAACAACACCTCTTCAAATTGAAACAAGAATTGCTTTACAGATTTTTTTTTAAACTATGAGGGTGACGGTGGTGCCTCTGCTTTCTAACTACAGGAGTTCTACCACCTGGCAATTATTCTAAATAACTTAAATGCTATTAACAAAATTATATAATGGTAAACATTGTTGGTTATTATTAAGTTGGCATATGATAAAATTTTCAGAAGTTAATATAGGGAATGTCTTTTTTTACAGATAGTTCTAGTATTAATAAAATTATTGTACCTGACTCTAGTACTTCAGAAAACATTGCCTTACAGTAAGTATTTTATATCAACCTGTATAAATCAAGCATGTTTGAATTATTATCTATATTTTATTTAACAAATAACAAGAAATGTTAACATACATTCATGTTATAAAACAATAATTTCCTCTTGATTTCATGTTTATAATTAAGCGATAACTCATAAAGTGCTGTGATTCAAATTGTTTATTTTCACTATAAGTAATTACATTAACCATATATATTGTTTTTTCAGAACTCCCACAAATGAGACTGACAGTATAACAAATTCTGTAAATATCAACAAATGTAGTATGGGAACACCAATTTTAATGAATCTTGGAAATGAACATAAAAATATGAATATTCATCCAAACAAAACACTACCAATTTTACCTAGGTTAGCAACAAAAGATTTACTTCGGAAATCTGTAAACAGGCAAGCTGAACAACAAAATTCTCCAAAAATTACAATTATATCAGATGTTAAAGTTGACAATGATATAAAAATGCCACCAATATTAAAAACAGCTGGTACAAATCCTTTGGTATCAATGCAGACATTATTCATAAATGGGACACCAGCTTATAAACAGCCTCCACACATAGAACAAAAGTATACAAAAGATGAAATTATGGCAATGCCAACTATTATTCTTGTTCCAGCATCAGGTAATTATCATAACTTTTAATACACTTCTTTTCATTATTACTTCATTAATATATGGAATAGGTTTTCGTACTCACACTCGGGTTTTGTGCAATAGAAAAAATCATTGGGTAGTTTGAGTATCACATCAATGTAATAATAAATTATCCTTAAGTTTTAAAACTAGTAACTTAGCCCATTTAAATAATTTATGAATTATTAAATTTTAATAAAATATTGCAGGTACATCTAAGAAAACGGTGCCTACTGTCACCCAAAATAATGTTTTAGAATGCACAGATAGTCCAGCTGCTGTAAAGTTTTCAACAGGCACGACGCTCGAACCTCTCGCTATTGATATATCCCCAAGTGATGATGCCTCAACAACTGGGAACAAAATTGTAAATAATGCTATACAAATTACAGAGAAGCATATAAATGATAATGGGTTAATTAAAACAGTTGAAGTCACCTGTCATGGGTCTTTACCCAAAGATAATACTCTTACCGGCCTGAAGACTAGTACGCCGCATGTCCTCCCTCCTACAAGAAAATCTTCTTCTACTCCCCGTCGCACTTCTCACATAAGAGTGCTAGATTTTACAACTCCAAGGAGAATCTTACATGAAAGTATAAATGAACAAGTGAAAGAGGGATGTTCTCATGAAACACCCTCCACATCGGTTGATTTGCCTTTAAAAAACAAAAATAACAATGAAGTTATATCTTTACCTAGTAATATTACAGAAAATGCAAATTCAACCGAACTTGATAAAAGGCCAATTAAGGAGAATAAAACAAGTATAAAATTATATAATTGGGATTCTGATCTACGTGCCCTGGCTTATGTAGGTACTGGAAACATTGAAAAAACGCAAAACACTGATATATCAAAATCAAAAAAATCTAAGAAGAAGATTTCGCCTACAAATAAAAGTAATGAAAATCCCGAAGACAAATCTTCAAGTAGAAAAAAAGATAAGAATGTTACTCCTAAAAGTAGAAGCACAAAATCCAAGAAGAAAAATACCGAAATTTTAGAAGATGAAGAGAAAATACAAGAAAAAACAGAACAGGAAAATGTTCCTATTGTTCCTGTAAAACCTACCATCAATATTATTACTCGAAATAAATGGAACGAACCAAAGGAAATCGACAAATGTCAAAATAAGTCAAATAATAGTGCTGAACAAGATACTCCAGAGCTGGAAAGGATTTCATTGCAAAATGAAATTGGTGCTAAGTTGAATATTTCAGACTTGTTGGAAACTCCATATAAACAAGCTCTCTACGATATTCAAATGGATACGCCTAGATTTTTAGGAACAGATTTGCCTGATGATCCATTATCTGATATAAAAATTACAAATATACCTACGCCTAGGTTTTTAAATACTCCTAAACTTACTCAGAACACTCCATCATCCTATTCGTCTCGACCGACCGATTATTCTAGTGGTGGCTCTTATTATAAGCCTGATGATCATGATTATGTTATTGCAACGGAAGTACTAGAATGTGCTCAGGTAAATTCATCACCAATATCAAATATAAATAAAGAACAAAAAGCTGTTGAAGTAGAGAACGTTAATGTTCAAAAAGAATTTGAAGGAAAGTCACGCCCAGTCAGGAAATGCACTAAAAATGTAACCTATAAATATGCTAGTCCTAGCGTTAACTCTAAAATTAAAGATACTGATGATAAAACAGAAAAATCTTCGACTTGTAGCGATTCTAGTATTAACAAATCCGATAAAAAAATAGACAAAATCAATAAATCTGATAAGAAGGACAAAGCAAAGGAACCAAAGAAAAAAGGTAAAAAATATAAATCACCAACTAAAAGAGAGACACCAAAAACTTTTATGAAAATAAAACCACGACGTACTACACCAGTGAAAGAAGTATTGGGAAAAGGAAGAAGGAAAAGTTCTAATTATAGTCCGAATAATTATTATAAGCCACTGACGAAAAAACCGACAGGAAAAGACAAAAATGTTAGTATTTTACCTGTAGCAACGCTTCCTGTGTCTACTAAGTCTAGGAGAAAATCGTCGACACCTAGAAAACTTCATTGTACTAAAATGTTTAATTCCGAAAATTCTGGCCATGATTCTCCAGAAAGCGCGAAACATAATTCTAAATCTGATGTACTTCAAGGTACGAATATAAATGTTTATTGTACGCAAGATTCGGATACTGAACAATTACATTTGCGTTTGTCTGATGATGATGAAGCATTTCAAGATTCAAAGTTAAAAACAAATAAAGAAAACATAACGGCTATAAATGAGAGTGATGATATAACAAAAATTAAAGAATATATTAGTACAACTGTACCTAATGATGTCGGAAAAAATATTGAAGGGGAAGGCAATTTACAAGTGGATTTAATAAAAAGGGGATTTGATATTGAAACAGCAAGGATGATCGAGCGCGATCTATTGGAGACGCCTACAGAAAACACAATTAATCAACAACAACGACCCACTCAAATTATCCCACACTTCGTAGCGTCTTCCCATTCGCATAATAATAATATTGAATCAGAAACAAAGAAATCCGAAAAAAGTAATGAGTCTGAATGTAGTGCATCAAATAATTTAGAAAATGTCCAAGACGCGCTTGATAGTGAAGAGTACGATTTATCTGTACATGAAAGTAATGAGGACACAAATAATTATTTCATGTATAAATATGATGAAGATAAATTTGTACCAATTGATCAAGTAAAACTTAAAGAAACATTTTCAATGGAAATATGTATAGAGGATGACGTTGCTATAAGATTAAGAGCCATGCCTTTTAAATCAGTATTTGAACAAGAGCCCAAGCATGAAAATGTAGATTGCGCAATGAAACCCGCAGATATACCTGTCAGCTTACATACATTATACACTCCGAGAAAAGCGCAGTGCTATGAAATATTTGACTCAACGCTGGCTAGTCTTGATACTCCACTAAAATCAGAAAGTCCAAAAAGGGAATTTGAAACCGTTACTGAAATAGTATTAGAAGTAGAGAAGTTAGAAAATGACATAAAGCAAAAGCCTGAAAGTAAAAAAAGGAAGCGATTTCAGAGTGGAACATCCGATGAATCTTCAAATGGTAATAAGAAGCTGAAGACAGATACTCCATATTTGTTAAATTCGAAAAGCATTCAAAATATCGACATCGAATCAGTGCTAAGTAAGTTACATGGACCATAGCATACACATTTTTGTGGCAAAATAAAGAAGCTACCTGTCTTTATTTGCCATATACTGTGAATTTATTATTATCTTAAATATATTAATATTCAAGCAATATAATACCGTATAATGATTCAAAGTCAAAGACAAAAACATATATTTTTATAAATATTAATTAATGAAAAAGAAATAAAATAATCATGTTGTTACTGTTAAAGTTGTCCGAATCTCTGTATGATTTTTACAAGTGTTTGATTTCGTTATATTTGGAAGCGTGTAACTTTTTTTTTCTTATTGCAGTTCGTTGATAAATTTGGAATTTTCTATAATTTGCTTTTTGTCAGTCGAATGAAAAGATATTAAATGTAATCTTTCTTTATTATTAATACATTTGTGTTGATTAAGTGGAAGTGTAAATAAATATATAAGTACCCTGTGTTATATGTACCCTAAATTGTTAAATTGTAACAAACATGTACAGTCCCTTTTGATTAGGTATTTTATAATTTGATAACATAATTGATATGATTGTTACTATGTGCTAGACACATTAGAAATAGAGTTATTTTTAAAATACATTTGTTTCATTTTGACCTTGTTTTGACTGTAATATTTCTATGCATTTTAATAAATAAAAAAAAAACCTGTGCTGCTTGCGTGCGAATCAACAAAAAAATCATCAATATGAACCATCTGACCGACACATATTATTTTAAAACGTGTAGTTTAAAATTACAGGAAATACATTAAAAACCTACAAATGCGAATGTGGTGCCTGCTATAAAGCACTTTTATAATTTTTGTCGAAGTAAAATATTATTTTGTCCTAAATTAGTTTAAAATCTATAAAACTGTCTTTATTACGGATACGCTTTTAAAGTTCCGCTTTTAAATTCGCCTTCAGCACCTACGAATTACTATACTAACTTCATCTGAGTTTGAGAAATGCTAACAGCGTATAATTTCCTCCAATACGATTGACGACCTGCAAGGCTGAGCGGTCACCATACCGGTTTACAGAGGGTCCCGCGTTCGATTCTCGGACAGACAGAAAATTTGAATGATGAATTTGAAATTTGATTTAAATTATATTGCATGCGTCTTGTGTGTGTCCATGACACCCACGACATCATTGGTAATCCTAGTGTGTTATATAAATTAGATCGACATTAGTTTTAGTTTACACCACATCACACACCACACGGTACTATAGCCCATAGTATTCATATTTTTACGCCGTATAAAATAAACAGTACTGTATAATACTAGTATTAAAAAAATGTACTGAAATCTATCAGTACAATTTTTTTTGTGTCAATATATTTTCGTGGAATTGTTTTCGGAGTTACTTTATCTCTCTAAATTATAATCATATCTCAAATATAATAAAATGATTACTTCGCGTGTTCCATCATTTTACATGCTATTTTTCATATTTTTTGTTCATTTATTTTATTTTACTTGAATACTTATTTGATCTAAGAAATAATCTTACGCAATGAAGTCCGCAAAATGGCCTGCGTAGTACTTATAAGTTAATTGTGGCTTAACACCATAATAATAGTCCGATGTACTGCATATTGAGAACCTTCTGTTTATTAATAATTGTTATTATCTGCACAGAACTGAGCAGATCAAGCCATTGAATTCTTATTATACGTTTAGTGCAGAGCGTATGCGTTTAATTTGCTGGTTGGATCAGCGAGCGCATGCGATTATTATGATATTCCGTTTAATTAGATATTGTAATTAGAGGCAATCGTGACACCGGCGGCGCGAACCGTTCATTACTCATGCTAATTTGAGCGCTGCCGTGCGCGCTTTGGCTAATCTCGGGAAAAATCGGCTACTAATGGGGTTTGCTCTGAGAAACGCATGCGAGTTTCGACGTGGGTACTAAGTAATTTGTTGCACACAAATTGCTAGTGTTATAACTGTATCACATGGTTATAATAACGTGACTGCGAGGTACCTGCTTGCTGTTTTACTGAAATTAAGAGCAAGGTAGAAGTACTGGGTGTGTCGAGACCCCTGGCAAAAAGAGCTAATCATCTTTATATATAAAAGCCAAAACTGATTAACTGATTGACATATCAACGCACAGCCGAAACTACAGTACCTAGAAATTTGAAATTTGGTACATGGGTTCCTTTTATGATGTAAGTGAGCACTAAGAAAGGATTTTTGGAAATTCTAGCCCTAAGGGGATGAAATACGGGGTGAAGTTTTGTATGGGATAACGTGATTCCTTGGTCCAATCTACATCAATACTACGGGGTTAAAAAGGGTAGAAAGTTATGATTTATATGGCAGAACAACGTTTGTCGGGTCCACTAGTTAAATTATAAATATGTTGTATGATCGTATGTATTCATATACATGTTAACTGCTACTACTAACTGCTACTATTTTGAACACATGCATTAACCAAACTGAGGTCATTAAATATATATAAAATCTGACTTCATACAGAGCAATTTTACTAATATTTAATTGTAAAATCTTTTATATAATTAAAGTATCAAACGAACATTCAGTCCACCTACGTAAGATAATAATATTTAATTGATAATAATATTTAATTGTAAAATCTTTTTATATAATTAAAGTAGCAAACGACCATTCAGTTCACCTATGTAAAATAAGTGGCGACTGTTGTCCATGATACGTGTCATAAAAATCTAATATTATTGTTTGTAGGAGTTGTTCATAATATAATTTAGTTACACTTTAGGCTAAGTTCAAATGTAACTTGTGTTAACGGGACAACGCACGATCAAATAAAAAGAGACTTCAGTCGACAGGCGCTAACGCGTGTTGCGTACTAACGAGTAGTCGAGTACGCAACGCAGTGTGCGTAAGAACTAAGAAAATGAACGTGGAAGAGGCTAAAAGATTCATCGATCGTGATAAAAGCGCGCGTCCATGTGAACAGCTAACGGACATTACATAAATATCAAAGCGCGCGTCAATACGTGATTGCCTGCGTCTAGCGCTTTTTCTCTGAGCGCTGCGTTGATGCGCGCTTACATGCGTTCATCGCGAGGATCAGTATATAAGTCAGCGACTGATCAAGAGTTCCGACCGCCCTAGGCTAATTATGAGGACGCGCTCCCGAGGTGTCTTACGGTCGGCCGAAAAAGTATGTAGTATATTAGTTTTTAAATTTTCGCACGAGTAATTCGTGCGAAAATTTAAACATGGTTCATACAGGATCTATGTTCAGTTCATTCAATGTTGTCTCGGGCTAGTTGAAATA
>DWNR01002148.1:0-13543 GCA_018250455.1 Polygonus leo | reverse complement strand
TACGTGATAAGTCGATCTATTTGCCGCCCCCCTGGACATGCCGCCCCTCTGGAAATGCCGCCCCCCTGGACATGACGCCCGCGTGCAGTGCACGCCTTGCACGCCCGCTTGCGGCGGGCCTGACTTTAACATCTTAATTTTTTTAGTTAGGCGTGCGTAAATTAGAAATTTATTATCACTGGCCTATTAAAGATGTAAAATACACTAGTGAAGAAGATTTTTGAAGTCTGCTTTTAGTCTTCCTAGAGTGGCTTCTAAAGCCAAAAACTTTGAATGTACTGAAAAATAACAAAGAGTTTTATAGGAGACCATAGTAGATACGATATTTGTGTAATTAAAAATAAAAATATTTCTAAATATAAAGTGGTTTATTTTCTTTTTGCATTACGCATGCTTGATAAAAAAGAAACATCAATCTTTCTGATACATTTTTATATACACGTTTATTTGTTGAAACGTATTCAGACGAAGGTATGCACATTTTCAACTCATATCGCTCAACTCGCATGTTGACATAAATCAAAGTCGTAACACAAATATTTGATTTCGGTGCTAAACCACGGGCAAAACTTATTTCCCATTTTGATAAAAATGATATCGCACCTAAGATAAGTTTAATTTGTGCGTTGCGTAGTGAGAAAGAACAGATTTTAAATTTAATTCATACTTTCGTACTATTTTTATCTTGCAAAGGATTAAACATACTGACGTATTTATAGAGATCAGTCATTACTATTATAAGTCACTATCATTAAGCTTCGTATTAAATTTATTAGGTATTAACGTGACAGCTATAAAATATGAGTCTACGCCTGAAATAGCACCGCGTATTTTATGAATAAAACATTAGTGCATTGTTGAAATAAATTAAAAGATAGTTAGATATAGTATTGGGATGTCTTTTTAACAAACATATTTGTAGATTATGGATTACAATTATAAAGAAGTCATTGATAAACAAATAGTTTGTTTTTTAATGACGATATGTGACAAAAGAGTAACCATATAGGCGTCAACACATAATGAATGTTACTTTTACGAATTTACAAATGTCCTTAAATGTGTTTCATTAATCTCTGCTGCTCTATAGCTGAACAAACACGATATCCACGTTGCAAACGCTAGGTCGAGGCGTGACAAGAATCTGAATACTGAATGCCAATACTAAACTGTATTCGGACATATTTTCTAAATTTGCATATCGACACGTTTCCGAACGAATCCACTGTAATTAAATCCAATGCAATTTGATGTCGCGTGTAACACATATTATTCGAATTCAGGCACGCCTCTTGAAATACATGCTCGAAAATATTCCCGATCAATTGAATCCCTGCCCGAACCACTGAATTGAGTAGGATGCGCTTAGTTTACGTTCCGTTTTAGAGCGTCTCTTGGCTTTGCCAAGGAATAACAGTTGCCTTATGGTAATAAAACGACTCGGGAGCAGTGAAAAGTCTTAGAACGAAATGGATACAGGAGGTCAGTGCAGCTGGCATGTATTTATTTAAATGTAGATGGGGGCATGAATAAATTAGATGCAATATCAATGCCAGATAAAGTCAGTAATTGCCCTATAAAGATGCGAAACGATGTCACAACGCCTAGAAACGCAATTACGTACCCGAGCATACTCTCACGGACGCACTCGTGGCTATAAATGTTTTGTACCACCCTTATCGCCTAACATACCCGATGCTTTAGGGTGGTAAAAATCTATTTGCAAAAATGCTTACAGGAAATTTTATCACACGCATGTAAAGCAGGGAGTTTATCTATTAAATGTTCCAGGAAAATATGCTCCTATTTAATATAGTTATCGCTTTCCGACTCGCAGCTACTTCCGTTAAATTTTAACTCTTATTCCTGTAACAGAGTTATGTGTTATCTTATGTTACGTGTGCTCTGGTGGTTGGAACCAATAGGGTTTAGTTTTTAGTTGTAGGTATAAAACAGCACATAATCTGGGATGTTTTTTTTTAAATAATGTTATTGACTATACATTTTAGCTCACAAGAGTCATAGTCGTATATGTGATGATTTGTTCATTTTAACAGTGGCTTTGTGTGGGACACCTTGCATTGCACGTAAAAAGTAGCGGTATAAATTAGCCGCAACAGTATGAGATTCTCGAATACAACCTTTTTTACAAAAATATGCTATGATTCTGGCCAGTAAAGCTAATGAACTCTTCGTGACGTTGCGAGCGACACTTTAAGAGTCTCATGTGTTGTTGACGCTAGTTTGGAATAACGCTCACACAAAATTTTCTCCCGCGCATCGGTTTGAGAGACTTCTCTAAACTTCATTGATTTTACGGTTATTACAAGTAGAATAATTCGTTACCACCACTTGGAGCCAAATGGATGACAATATGGAACGTTCGCTAAAGCGTTTCCAGAAAATAGGATACGGGATCATAAAGTGTCTTCACTTCATATGAGTATAACTCAAAAATTTGGCTGACTTCACGGCGCACGGGCACAAATGGAAGTGCATCCAGTAATATGGTCCACAATGTATGTTGGATTTAGGATATTTTCAAAGCTTCCTAAAGCTTGAATAAATACGGTCGTAGTTCACGCGTCGGAAAATTCCGTAGCGATTCCTTACAAATTCCTTCCTTAAAGCGTATTGTGGCGTCGAGAATTTTCCGATAGACGACGATGACATTAATAAAAAAATGTTAGATGATAAAAATTCCTGTCGATTGCGAGAATTTATAGTTAGAAAATATAATACGTCGCTTTATAAAGCTTAAATTTCGATGTCTGTTGTGATATTTGTTTGAATACAAAAAGTCCTTGAATGAACAATTCTAATAGGTTGAAGAGTAAGTTCACTTAACTTAAAATGACTATGAGAGATAATCTGAGTAGAAAAAACATTCAAAACTATGTCTATTTTACAACGAGCAGTTTGGCAAATATCTACATTTATCTACTTCCCACAATGGAGCTCGTCTACCCTTTCGCTAGGGTTGGTTATAAGTGGTTCAGAAACTTGTATTCTTCAAAATAAATGTGTACATAATAGCTGGTTCTTAGAAACGCTTAGGACTGAGATCATTTTTTACGTGATTAACAAAGTAATGTTTATACGCGATATGCTATTGAATACAGAGAAAATTAGAATTCATTTCGACTTTGAGAGCATATTGCACTATCAAAATCCTTTAAATATTCTGTCAATTCTGTCGATATCGAGAAATGCAGCTTAGAATAGCCGCTAGTGTGAAATTCAAGCTATGATGTTGACGTATCCGTATCCACGCTGTTAGGTTTGTTTTGTACTTGTTAAAATTTATTTATGCGCGCATAAATTTTCAACGAATACGTACAATGCACAGCGTAAATGCTTCTTTGGCCAGCTTTATTATGCACTGCTCTAATCTGTGGAAGTTAGTTCCAGACTACGTTTTGGTTTAGAGTCGCAGCGTCGTATTGCTTTATTATGAAAATGATGGTAAATAAAATATACTCCGGTTTATAAGGTTTAAAGGTATTTTCTGTTAGTTTAGTGAATAAATAGGTATCTGTGAATATATTATAATACATTTTATTAAATGGAAACTGTTTTTTTGTAGTGCAAAATTGGTAAACGGGTTTGCATTTCACCTGATGGTCATCGGTCATTACTACCTAATTACATCTTTAACCGAATTTAAATGGGATCGAAACTATATGAAACATTGCGATAGTCGTTTCTTGTACAAGTATAATCAGTAACTACACTAATCTAACTGAAACGCAACTTACAACGAAACAACTCCTGTGCAGCTAAAATGAGTGTGGTTGTAACAATGGAAGATCCGTACACAGCTTTAACCACTTGTTACCTAAATCATAGAATTATCGTATGGTTAGATGCGTTCGAATTGAATAAATGATAGTATATACTTTGTAACAACTTATTTTCCGTAAAATGTACGTAGCTATTTCAATCCACATAAAGAGTAGTAACATAACGGTCTCAACTTTGGAAACAAGAGTCGTCGTGAAGTTTATTCTGTCGCTGGGAAAGCCGAAGCTAGGAATTCGAAGTAGAGCACATTGAAATTTAGCAACTGTCTGTCGGCCGGCATTACGGACTTCGCTACCGTATTTATAAATATTCGGCGGCCATTTGAGCCGTTGAGTTATAGGTCAGGATATTTGTAGCTTAGTCAGAAATAAGACATTTGGAAATGAATGAAACGCTTTTTACGGCAATTTTCAGCTGCCAGTTTTATTCGAAACTTTTTATGGGTTTTATCTTCAATGAAAAATTTGACTGTTTAAGGTTGATTGATAAAAATAAGATTTAGGTATTTAATCTTTTAAATTGACTAAGGTTAGTGTGTTATGAGGTTATTGGAATTAATAAGTGTATATAATAAATTTTACGTATTAAGTAAACATACGAATATAAACTATTTTTTAATAAAGGATAAAATAGTAAATAAAAGCCACATTAGCAAACATATTTAAAAAGGATTAAGTTACGGAGTTTAATAATTTGCGTCGGAGTTCTGTACACTGCTGGATTATTTAAGCCGTCTTTTCAGAGTATGAATAGCGCAGTGCAAGCAAAACATCTACTGCTGTAAACTATACAATAGAAATAATACCGGTGTTCCGAGAGTGGCTTGCGTTGTGTAGCTCGTACGACTGACGTATTAAATTTATATACAATTTGAAATTGGAAAATTTTCTTTTTAATTTGTTAGCGCCATGGCGCCCGCATTTTTCTTGACTTCTTGCTACAAAATTTTATTTAAAACAAAAGAACATATGTGCTTTTCTATAGGGGCTATAGACAATTATAGATACAATATTTTCCGGGTAGTCTAATTCGCCAAATACTGTGTAGACTGCAGGCTTGTTGCTTGCAGGCCGCATGATGTGAGTCAATAGAAAAAACATAGCAAATACATATATTTTATAAAATAAAGTCGAAGTTTCAGGGTTTTTGTTTGTTTTGTTTTCACTTAACACTGGTTCTATATGCAAGGGATTTGACAAAAGTTGTTTAAATATTAACACAAGGCTTTTTTTCCAATTTTTTTTGATTTTTCAATTTGCAAATAGTTACATGATAATTTGAAAAACACATTTTTATCGTATAGTAGCGTATTTTAGTAGAAGACCTGGCATATTAGGGATACCGGGTGACAAAAAATAACGTACTAATGGAGCTCCTTGTATAGCTTATTAATTAAAACTAAAAAAAAACTTTTGATTTTTAATGATTGCAGGCCGCAATAGTATAACGTCTCATGTAGTAATTAAAAGCCACATAGTGCAAAATCTACCATAACACACATAGAAAATGTTAACCAAGCTGACATATGCGTGTATAAACAGTCATTAAAAGCAAATTTTGGCTCGCTTCCAACCCTCAGAATTATTGTTTGCCGTCTTTGCAGAAAGGATAAGCATCCACTCTTGAGATTATGGCTGCTTGGTGATTCTTACGACCATAAAATAACGCGTTCCGACCTCACATATTAAGTTTTTCGGAAAATCTGACATTTTATAATATAGGTTAGTGCATGGATTTTATACTAAATATGTCCTTACATATACAAATCGCGTGTTACAGTATTTCTTATTGAACTATACCGAAACGGCTAGACCGATTTTTATGAAACATTTGGTATATTTGATAGATCTGAGATTATATTCTAGATTATTATTGTACCCTTAGGTGATAAGGATAGGATTATTTTTATTTTTTGGATATTTTTTATAATTTGTTTAGTCCCTGGTACTGGATTACTTTTACCACAAGATACCATTTATTAATAAGGTTGTTTCCAATTACAAAGGCTCATATTATATAATGTATGAGACTATCTGATGCCGTATCATAATAATTTGTTCTTCCTGTTCACTCTTGGTCTGACTATCTTATATTACACACTCGTAGACTAAGTGACGTCACGTCTGACTTACTGGACGAAATGTATACTTCCTGCGGTATCAAAATTAACTACGCACCATCATTTGTTTTGCTTTTGACGTAATGAAAAGAAAAAAATCTTAGATCGGTCTTATCTATACGGGATTCTCGGCCA
This sequence comes from Polygonus leo, assembly GCA_018250455.1. Taxonomy (NCBI): domain Eukaryota; kingdom Metazoa; phylum Arthropoda; class Insecta; order Lepidoptera; family Hesperiidae; genus Polygonus; species Polygonus leo. The sequence goes on along the minus strand of DWNR01002148.1, from coordinate 7,485 downwards.
GACCTGAATTTCTTATATGGTTCAGGGTTTTTCTTTGTGCAACTTCTGTGTGACCATGGCAACGCCGAGAATCCAGGGAATCCTGATGTGTTGTCTAATCAGTTGCGTTAGAAGAAGTATATATTATATAAGAATGTAGTACTTTAATTTTAAAAACCCGATTTTAACGTACAACAATGTAACGCAAAGGCACACCGAATAAAATTTATTCAATATTCCTAAAATTACGTATATCCAACTACTAATAACAAATATAGTAATAAATATATTCCATATATTTACAACTAACTAATAAATACATTACACAAACCAAATAACCCTATTTACACCGATAATAGTCTAAGAGCATCAACATAAACTGTGCGCGTTTGCAATGCTACAACAGTTGTTTAGTCTGTCAACGGATCGTTATTTTCGAATATCTGTCTCATTGAAATAATGTACACTGACACTCCAGTGTATAGTGGAATTTAGTACGGCTAAATATGCATGAATATTGGTATTTACTAGCGTTTGGCAAATAGTACGTGGACAAAGATTATCTAAGCAATCTCTTGGGCAGGTTTCAAACCAGATAAGTTATTTAATAATTATTATTATTATTTAAATTTATTGAAAGCAGGGCTGTTGTGGAGCTCCATAACTGTAACCGAAACTATTGGATATCCGAAATAAAATTATATCCTTACAGTAACCGAATCTGATATAAAAGTTTCAAATAATTTCGAATAGGGGCGGATAAAAATTAATTGTATTTTAATTTTACAATTTCTTAAAAACCTTTTACACGTAACTGGAAATTAACGGATAATCTGCAATTACTTCAGATCCGTTATCGTATCAATCAATATAATATTATTCATATATCTCTCATACAACTTAACAATTTCTTAAAAACCTTATATCCGTAACTGAAACTATCCGAATCTAACGGATAATTCGAAATAATTTCATATCCGTTACCGTATCCGAAACCGATATAATATTATTCATAAATTCGTATCCTCATCCCGATCGAAATTTCATATCCATAACATTTCTGATTGAAAGTGCATAATAATATGTCTACACAAAATCCGTAGAGCTCTTTTATTAGTGCGCGACACTTTTTAGAATTAGTAATCAATATTAGGCAGGGCTCTAATTTGTCTTATTCTAATCTACTTACTTAATAGTTATCATGTCTTTATGAGGATTTTTATTAACATAATAACCATTGGAAACTGCAGCAGTTTAAACGTAAAGCGAAATGCTAGAAAATTGTTTTACCTTCTCGAAATGGAATAAAAAATAACATATTTTGACGGATAAAAAAGGAACCAAAAATTGTATTGTGTATTTGGTATATGGTATACTGGCTCTGTTTTGGAAATACCATCCGTTTAATTCTTTTAGATGGATGTATCAATAAAAATAGTTCTTTTGTTTTAACAGTAAAACACTGTGCTTACAATGTATAGACAGATATCTGTCTATTTACCCATAACGAAAAATCTATCAAACAAAATATAAAGTTTCGTACTATGTACAAGAAGATTAGCTCATATTTTTTGTAGTTTTTTAGTTGTTGAAAAATAGATAAAAAATCTTGTTGCAAAATATATTCAAAATATTCTGATGTTACGTACGTAAATAACGTTATAAAAATGGATATTCTGATCGGCTTTGTTTACGAATTAATGCAGTTCGAAGTTACTCATGAGAATAATAATAAAGAAAATGTTATTATAATTTATGACATAATTAGTAGAATAATTCTTGGAACGAAGCGAAAGTATTATTCATTTATAAATAGGACAGAAACGTCTTACTTAATAATTTATTTCATTACAAGATGAATGTCACGTGTCTTTGTTTTAGTCATTAGGAGCACAGAATCACTGTCATAATATCAGCTATGAAGTGTAAGTTACGACATTTGTCAATGTCTGAACAATTATTTCTGTGAAGCTTTGAAAAGTTAGTCACTCATTAGTATTTTGACTTAGAGTAGCATCTATTATTACAATATATTCATTTAAATATTAAGGTCGGGGTATATGTTTTTTATCTATTTTTATATTGCAATAGCTATAAAATCAGTATTTTTTGTTCTCTTATTATCTCTAAATTATATCGTTGTTTGTCTTCCCGTAAATTTTGTAGGATACGATTTCGTTTTATCGTAAATCTTAAAAATTGCTTAGTTGGTTTTCGTTCAACATTTATTCAACGATAAGGGCATCGTAGGGGAGTAATATACGCGAGTGTAACCGGGTTCGGAGCCTTCAAAGTCAAAAAATATAAATGGGTCAAACTTTACAAAGACGTGTAAAATGTGAAGACAGATTACAAAGTATAACTAATAGTCCATCCCGGCTGTCCCTTTCTCCATTACCGTGCTAAAACCCACATCTTCGTCGGCAACTGTCTAAAAATAAAAAGGTCTACATTGATTGATGTCTAGCTTCATGCGTGCTTGTTTTTGACAACTTGCCGTCAAGAAAAAGGAGTGTAAAGCGACATGCTAACGTTGTTTCAATTTTTTACTCGCCTTTGGAATACAACACCGAAGATGTGCGGGTCACATGATCTTATGAAGTTGAGAAGTTTTTTGTTCGGCCAGGAAATTCACCGTCACAGCAGAAATAACATCCAAAGATAATCGGTTCGGCATACGACACGTGTGCTTCTTCTCTTCAAAATAGTGTCAGTTTTTTCACTCAGGAATTCTAATTTCATCTACCAACATTTTTACCGCTTATATATAGATACGCGAAGACCCACACATTCTAACGATTTTTATAAAATTAATCTACGACGAGGAGATATTTTTGTACACTGACAAATACAAAATTTGTGGAGACGAACGAGTCTTTTGGCATATATTTAGTAGGTATTTATCCGGCCGAAATATTTACATCGAAATTTTGAGTTCTTAAGCGACTAAAAGTGGTTTGTATACACATTTTGTTTGACTGAACGCCACCGTTATTTATCACAAAGCAATGGCTTAAAATCTTATTTCGACGGAAAACAGTTTCAGTTCTTTTATCGCATTCCGTCGCAGAGTAAACACTGTTAAGGGTTCAGCAATTGGATGGATGATTCTGCGAAGCGAAGCCCGAGGTGGCAGAGGGTTGAGGGGGAGCGCCGTGGGCAGGGAGCCTTTTACACCACCACCGGAGATTGCGTCCCAGCCTCCTGCGCAAGCCGCCTAACTCAATCATCTGCGTGAAAATATCGAATAAAACTTGCTCCGGGCGACACTTTTAACTGAACACGAGATTCGCCGTTCCGCATCGCACTGTAGTTTCGTTTGCAGACTGGAATAAAAGTGTAACTTTTGTTTGAATGCGAACTAGATAAAAGTTTTAGTTCTTCGAACGAACGTATATAGACAAACGGCAGCCAAAATCATGACTGACATTCACGGAACATAAGTTAAATAAAAATATGTGAATAGAGGCTAGAAACTTGCAGGCCTTCTCTTTTTGGGCATATTTGTATTATCAAAAATCTAAACAAGTGATCAAGTTTAAGTTGCACACAAGATAAATGAGATATTATTTAAAGAAATATTTATTTTCATTTTATTTTAACCTATACCTTATACCTACATCATTTAATTCTAATCGGCCTACGATTGTTATTAAATCTAAAAGCAATATCAGTCGTCAAATTTATATTCACATTTCAATCGTAACACAATGCAATTCCAATTTAGTAGATTGGGGTTGAGGTAGGAATTTACTGTTTTTCGATCTGATCAAGGGTCTAGTTTCCGCAGTCGGGTGGTAAACAAGTTATTGGGTAGGGTGAAGTGTCTCTCACTCACCCGTGTAATTAATAAACGGATTGGATTAAATCAAATGTATTGTGAAGAGGACTACTACAATATTCCTTTTATTGTGCCTTTCATTTGATATTAAACAATATTTACCTATCTCAAATGCAGTCTTAGTAAGGTCGTAGGTCAATTGGGCAACGCATAATATCGATAGATAAGACTTCAATCGTATTTAGGTCAGTTATACATATCAGGTTGAGTGCTTCAATCGTTAAAATTGAAGACGTAAAAGAAATGGTTACCGCAATGCTCATGATATACTAATATCAGTATTCGTTTTAAAATGAGTCAAGATTTAATTTATGAATTTTATAAATATACAGTACAGTATACATATATTCAACAACACGTCTAGCCGTGTTCAATCGGAGTGTGTTGCCTGAGAATCCCGAAGTCCCTAGTCCCGAAATATTTCACTAACCTAGTGTTAATGAATAAAAATACCATATATGGAGGTAATAGAGGTCCTGAAAAAATATTACTATCAATGTCAAAATATTTCGTTTATAATAATAGTTCCATTATAGTTTTATTCTGTATATTTTTAAATGGTAGTGACCTACCACCGCTTTACATGGATTAAATCTGATTTATATTTATTAATTACAGATCATTATTATATCATCTGCAATGTTCAGTCAGACTACTTTCTTAATCCAACTAAACCATATAATGTCGCTAAGTGTAGCTGTATACATGTGGCACAGCTACAATTTCACTTGCTTTGAATTTACGATTGATACTATGTAGAGGGTAAGGAAGTCCGCTGTGCTGGTCTCGTTTTCTCCGATTTACACACACATATTATTGTCGACGACGTGTCAAATGTCTCGTTGCGGCCGCAATAGAATGCACCGCGTTGAAAGCGACCGGACCTGTTTGCTTATCTAACGATTTTTATACCAAATGCAACTTTAAGAACGTTACGTAAGGGTGTATATCGCTTGAATGATTAATTCTAGATAAATATAATAGCAACAGTTCATTTGTTTCCCTAAGCACTTCGCTACCAGTGTGCGACTTCTTCAAAGAATCACACGTCGGACGTTCAATAATTTGTGTCGCACGATTCCGCGTCAATGGCCTATTAAAGAGGGCTGACAAGATAAACACCCTACTAAAATAAACATAACAGGACCATCGTCATCGTTAACAAATATTTTTTTAGTTTTATTTATTTTCTATGGTAAATATATTATCACGACCTGGTACGGGAAAGCGACTAGTCCTGATTTTTCGTTTAGCATACGGATGACAAAAATGTGTGCTTTGGGTATTAGAACCGGCGTAGAATTGTAAAGTTCATAGGTCTGCATATAATATGACGGTGAAATTGATGTTAATTTAAATATAACGTATTGTACAGTTACTAAGAAGAAAGCTTATATTTCATAAAAAATAAAGCTATCTTTAATTATTAGCGGTCATTAAAATTGTAAATCATATAAAATAAATAATACCGATTGTACCTATAGCATTATTATTCTAATGAGCTTCAGGACCATTCTACTCAGTGATTTCGCGAAATGTCTGCAGGGTCGTTTAAATTAACATGGAAAAGTGCCCAGAGTGGCCCATTGCCGGCCAAACGATTTGTTCTGGTTAGGCTGTTATTAGTAGTATTAGTGGTTTAAATTTGTCCCTTCGGCCCAAAAGGTCGGCAGGAATGTTTGGAGAAAAGTTAGTCGTCTGCAAAATGTTATTTTATCTAAATTGTATGTTTCAACTAGGATTAAACAGGATTAGCTATTGTTATTACTGCGTAACGCAATAGAAGATTATGTATTGTGCGTAATTCAGTATCTCTCCATAAGTTCAGATGGCAGGGGGTAGAACTAGTGTATTTCGAAGGGGGTATTGTAGTAGCTCTTGTGTTTTGGTTTAGAGAGGCATGGTTATCCGCTGAATTACCTCAGGGTAATTCGTAAAAGTACTGCTATTATGATGTAATTAATGTACGATTAGTCACCCCCAAGTACGACTGACTTGGAGATGACTACTAATGTCCATGGGCGACAGTGACCTCTTCAAGACACTACACTAGTTGTCTCTAAATCTAAGGAAGTTAGAAAGCATCACACAAGTCTGCATGAGGGACGAATTGTCACTATATGTGGCGTAAATTAGTAACAACTACTGCTGAGTTAACTGACACTCACTCATAGTTGTCACGTGGTTTCACTAATAGCCCTTTTTTTAGATACCCCTTTTTTGTACCCGTTGCGCTTGACGATAATGTAAAGTAGTAGACAAATAAACCATAAAAACGGAAGACAACCCAGGGAGGGTATCTTCTTGCTATTTATTTATGTATACCGCTAATTTTTAGGATTAACTATAAAATATAACACCCTCTCTACATAATACTTTTCCCACAATTAATAAACCCTTAATAGGTTTTTGTTGGTACAAATCGATGTCTATTGATGGCTGTGACCACTAGCCAGGTGGATTGCATGCAAGTTTGCTACCTTTATACGACACGATAAAGAGTCCGGTTATTCAATCTCTAGTTATCTCTAGCAGTTATCTTTAATTATCGTAGTAATTTAAGGAGAAAGTATCACATAAGTCAGCATGTGCGATGAATTGTCACTATATTAGCGGCGTAAATTAGGAACGACTACTGCTGAGTCAAGTGACAACCACACGGACCTACTGTCGCGTGGTTTCACTAATAGGCCTTTTCAGATACCCCTTTTTTGTACCCATTATGTAAAGTGTTACACAAATAAACCATAAAAACGGAAGACAACCCAGGGAGGGCATCTATTTGCTGTTAATTTATGTATACGGTAATTTTTTAGTATTATCTATAAAATATAACACCCTCTCTATACAATTCTTTTCCCACAATTAATAAAACCTTAATAGGTTTTTGTTAATACAAATCATTTAAAACATTTGAATTGTTTGGGCTTCAAAGCGTGACGAAGAAATGGCTAAACATAACAACATTTTTTTGTTTATTATAAGCACATTTTAAAGGCATTTGTTAGTAGCTTTAACAAGTGGTGGAACTTATGTAGTTCGATCATAATCCACGTGAAGCAATTTATTGTTTCGTTTTGGAGAGGTGTGGTTGCCGGCTATACTTATACACGAGGCGAATATCTTAGCCCTCAGGGGTAGCAACGCATTTGTGGTCAACCTCATGTACTATTCAATCATACTCAGGGGTGATTACTAATGTCCATGGGCGGTAGTGACCACTTACTATCAGGTGGACTGCATGCTCATTAGCTATCTTTTTGTATGTGAAAAAGCTTTTGTTTCAAAGGAAATGAAGTGAGTGTGCATTGTCCTTATTTTTTAATTACTAGTTGTACCATTTCCTGTTGACTAACCAATTGGTATGCTTTTTCTACGGGACTCCAATTAGAATGTTGCGTGTTGGTCGCACCCGTATGTTACTAATTACACTATTAGAACGGACTTTTTAGTGTTAGTGACTATTAGCTTGTTAAACGGCTTCAAGTGTTTTGTTTCTCTTTTAAAAAAAAGGTGAAGTAATAGACTTCTAATTTGTAAACAACTTTCCATTGAGACCATTATTTTATAGGTATAAGGAAAGTTGTTATTTTTTTTTATTGTGTACAGGTAGCAAACGAGCATGCAGTCCACCTGATGGTAAGTGGCCACTGCCGCCCATGGAC